>SSNP01000402.1:0-30796 GCA_006937955.1 Pachypanchax playfairii | reverse complement strand
ATCAGTTAGTGTTTGTGTATTTAAGCCTCATGTGTTCCCTAGTCTGTGTCGGATTATTGTGCGTGTTAGTTCAGTTACACCTTCTATAGCTTTAGCCCTATGTCATATTCACCGTTGCCTTCTGTGTCTGTTTGGATTACCGTTGATCATCGCCTTCCTGGATTATCTCCCCTGTAAGTTTGTTTTTTGCTGCCCTGTCAGCATCTTTATTTTATTATTAAAATCTTGTTACTGCCTTTGCGCCTTCCGTCTCCTGCCTGCACTTGGGTCCTGCATCACTACCTCCCCGACGTGACAGTCTTAATGACAATTAATCTTTGTTGCCTTCTCCACTCCCTCTTGTACCTTATTGTTGTTTTATTTATATATATATATATATATATATATATACAGTGGGGCAAAAAAGTATTTAGTCAGCCACCAATTGTGTAAGTTCTCCCACTTAAAAAGATCAGAGAGGCCTGTAATTTTCATCATAGGTATACCTCAACTATGAGAGACAAAATGAGGAAAAAAAATCCAGAAAATCACATTGTCTGATTTTTAAAGANGTCCGCGACGGTCCTCCAACGCCGGGGTCCGGGGACGTCGCCGTCCGCGACGGTCCTCCAACGCCGGGGTCCGGGGACGTCGCCGTCCGCGACGGTCCTCCAACGCCGGGGTCCGGGGACGTCGCCGTCCGCGACGGTCCTCCAACGCCGGGGTCCGGGGACGTCGCCGTCCGCGACGGTCCTCCAACGCCGGGGTCCGGGGACGTCGCCGTCCGCGACGGTCCTCCTACGCCAGGGTCCGGGGATGTCGCCGTCCGCGACGGTCCTCCAGTAGCATCAGCTTTGGTTCCAGCCTCATCTGATCCAGTTCCAGAACCATCAGATCCAGTTCCAGACTCACCATATCCAGGGGACCTGGCCCCATTCTCCAGTGCCAGATCTCCCAGACCTCCAAGATCTCCTAGATTTTCCAGACCTCCTAGACCTCCATCCGGCACCAGCGGCCGTCTCTCCGCCAGCAGTAGCGGCCGCACCCCTGATGCCAGGCGTCTCTTCGCTCCGCGGCTCCCAGGCCGCACTCCAGGCGCGCTGCGCCTCAACGCTTCGCGGCTCCCAGGCCGCTCTCCAGGCGCGCTGCGCCTCTTCGCCCCGCGGCTCTCAGGCCGCACTCCAGGCGCGCTGCGCCTCAAGGCCTCACGGCTCTCAGGCCGCACTCCAGGCGCGCTGCGCCTCAACGCTTCGCGGCTCCCAGGCCGCTCTCCAGGTGCGCTGCGCCTCAACGCTTCGCGGCTCCCAGGCCGCACTCCAGACGCGCCGCGCCTCTTCGCCCCGTGGCTCTCAGGCCGCACTCCAGGCGCGCTGCGCCTCAAGGCCTCACGGCTCTCAGGCCGCACTCCAGGCGCGCTGCGCTTCTCATCGCGGCCTCCAGGCCGTCCTCCAGACTTTGGGCGTTTCTCAGCGCGGCCTCCATGCCGCCCTCCAGACTCTCGGCGCCTCCCCTCACGGCTTCCAGGCCGTCCTCCAGACTCTCGGCGCCTCCCCTCACGGCTTCCAGGCCGTCCTCCAGACTCTCGGCGCCTCCCCTCACGGCTTCCAGGCCGTTCTATAGACTTTTTGGCGCCTCCTCTCACGGCTTCCAGGCCGTCCATAGACTGTTGGTGCCTCACCTCACGGCCCCTGGCCGTTCAGTAGAGTTTTCGTTTCGGCCTCTGTGCCACTTCCTGGACATTTTGGCGCCCCACTCTGGTGGTTTCCAGGCCACCTTCTGACTCTTTGCACCTCAGGCCCATGTGATATTCCAGGCCTTGGACTCTGATGGTAGCCTGGTTTTGAGTTTTTTTTGTTTTGTTTCCTGTGATTATACTTGTGTTAGGTCCCTCCTTCCTTTCCTCCCACCTCCCGCCCGTATTGGGGTTTTGTTTTGGGACGTCGGGTGCCGTCCCTTAAAGGGGGGGTCCTGTCAGGTTCTGGGGTTTTGTTCAGTTTCATGCCATGTTGCAGCTTTTGGTTTTTCTGTAATTGTGTTTCTTTTCCAGTCATCTGTGTCCACCCTGTACTTTAGAGTAGTTTAGGTTTATTCAGTTCTCTTCAGTCTAGTGTTTTTCCATTCAGGTGTTTTGTTAGTTTAGTCTTGCCTTGTGTCTGAGTTCATGTTTGATATCTGTCATTTAGTTCAGCCTTTATTTTGCCCCAGTCTTGTTTCCTGTTCTGCTTTTATTTTGGTCATGTCTGTGTTTCCTGTTCTCCTGCTTGTATCTGAGGTTCCTTGATTGTGTTACGTCACTTCTTTTATTCATTCTGTCCACTCGCAGGTGGATCCTGTTATAATTAGTTCCTGCTTGTCTTCCCCATGTTCCCAGATGTTTTGAGTTGGTCATCAGTTAGTGTTTGTGTATTTAAGCCTCATGTGTTCCCTAGTCTGTGTCGGATTATTGTGCGTGTTAGTTCAGTTACACCTTCTATAGCTTTAGCCCTATGTCATATTCACCGTTGCCTTCTGTGTCTGTTTGGATTACCGTTGATCATCGCCTTCCTGGATTATCTCCCCTGTAAGTTTGTTTTTTGCTGCCCCGTCAGCATCTTTATTTTACTATTAAAATCTTGTTACTGCATTTGCGCCTTCCGTCTCCTGCCTGCACTTGGGTCCTGCATCACTACCTCCCCGACGTGACAAAAATGCCATAATAGGTTGAAGCTAAGAACATGAGAGAGAATGATGGGGGTGGGGTGCAGTCTGAAGGAAAGGCCTGAGAGAAAAGAGAGGTTTTGAGGAGGCTCTTAAAAGCAGGGAGTGACTTTTGATTGCTTTTGTCTTACNATTTATTTGCAAATTATGGTGGAAAATAAGTATTTGGTCACCTACAAACAAGTAAGATTTCTGGCTTTCACAGACCTGTAACTTCTTTAAGAGGCTCCTCGGTCCTCCACTCGTTACCTGTATTAATGGCACCTGTGTGAACTCGTTATCAGTATAAAAGACACCTGTCCACAACCTCAAACAGTCACGCTCCAAACTCCACTATGGCCAAGACCAAAGAGCTGTCAAAGGACACCAGAAACAAAATTGTAGACCTTCACCAGGCTGGGAAGACTGAATCTGCAATAGGTAAGCAGCTTGGTGTGAAGAAATCAACTGTGGGAGCAATTATTAGAAAATGGAAGACATACAAGACCACTGATAATCTCCCTCGATCTGGGGCTCCACGCAAGATCTCACCCCGTGGGGTCAAAATGATCACAAGAACGGTGAGCAAAAATCCCAGAACCACACGGAGGGACCTAGTGAATGACCTGCAGAGAGCTGGGACCAAAGTAACAAAGGCTACCATCAGTAACACACTACGCTGCCAGGGACTCAAATCCTGCAGTGCCAGACGTGTCCCCCTGCTGAAGCCAGGACACGTCCAGGCCCGTCTGCGGTTTGCTGGAGAGCATTTGGATGATCCAGAAGAGGATTGGGAGAACATCATATGGTCAGATGAAACCAAAATAGAACTTTTTGGTAGAAACTCAACTTGTCGTGTTTGGAGGGGAAAGAATGCTGAGTTGGATCCAAAGAACACCATACCTACTGTAAAGCATGGGGGTGGAAACATCATGCTTTGGGGCTGTTTTTCTGCAAGGGGACCAGGACGACTGATCCGTGTAAAGGAAAGAATGAATGGGGCCATGTATCGTAAGATTTTGAGTGAAAACCTCCTTCCATCAGCAAGGGCATTGAAAATGAGACGTGGCTGGGTCTTTCAGCATGACAATGATCCCAAACACACCGCCCGGGCAACGAAGGAGTGGCTTCGTAAGAAGCATTTCAAGGTCCTGGAGTGGCCTAGCCAGTCTCCAGATCTCAACCCCATAGAAAATCTCTGGAGGGAGTTGAAAGTCCGTGTTGCCCAGCGTCAGCCCCAAAACATCACTGCTCTAGAGGAGATCTGCATGGAGGAATGGGCCAAAATACCAGCAACAGTGTGTGAAAACCTTGTGAAGACTTACAGAAAACGTTTGACCTCTGTCATTGCCAACAAAGGCTATATAACAAAGTATTGAGATTAACTTTTGTTATTGACCAAATACTTATTTTCCACCATAATTTGCAAATAAATTCTTTAAAAATCAGACAATGTGATTTTCTGGATTTTTTTTTCCTCATTTTGTCTCTCATAGTTGAGGTATACCTATGATGAAAATTACAGGCCTCTCTGATCTTTTTAAGTGGGAGAACTTACACAATTGGTGGCTGACTAAATACTTTTTTGCCCCACTGTGTATATATATATATATATATATATATATATATATATATATCAATGTCTCGTATGCATATCATGGGGCTACTCCTCTTTAAACAAATGTCTAAATAAATAAAATGATTATTTTCAGGGTGTACTAATAGTTGCCCTGCGATGGACTGGCAACCTGTCCAGGGTGTCCCCTGCCTCTCCCCCAAAGACCACTGGAGATAGGCACCAGCTCCCTGCGACCCTGAACAGGAAGAAGCAGATTCAGAAAATGGATGGATGGATGTTCTAACAGTTCTGTAAAAGACCTACAGCTGATTCAAAAGAACAGTGGACTGTACTCTCACCATTCCTTTTCACTCTGTACACCTCAGACTTTCAGTACAGGTCAGAGTCCTGTCATCTACAGAAATACTCTAATGACTTTGCAGTTGTTGGTGCATCCGAGATGGACCAGAGACTGAGTACAGAGAACTGGTGGAACCACTTTGTGGCCTGGTGTGGGAACAATCATCTTATCTTGAATGTGAACAAGACAAAGGAGATGATTGTGGATTTTAGGAAGAGCAGCAACATGTCAAAACCCATTTCTATTACGGAGAAAAAGTTGAGGTGGTGGAGGAGTATAAATGTATGAGTGTTCACCTGGACAACAGACTGAACTGGAGACACAGTGATTCTGTTTTTAAGAAGTGACAGAGCAGACTGTACTTCTTGAGGAAGTTCAGGTTCTTTAATGTTTGCAGTAAGATGTTGAAGATCTTTTCTAAGTTTGTTGTCACACCTGCAGTCACCTGTTAGAGTGAAGCATTAAAGCAGGTGAACAAACTGATAAAGAAGGCTGGTTCTGTTCTGGGGATTCATCTGGATCCTCTTGAGTCAATTGTCCAAATGAGGATGAAAAACATGATGGAAAACCCTCATCATTGTCTTCACAATACAGTAACTCAAGTGTCTTCAGTAAGAAGTTTCTTCAGATCCAACACAGACCACCACAGGAGATCCTTACTGTCCACAGCTAGAACCCTCTAGAATGACTGAGTTACTACATCTCATGTACCTTCTTAATGAATAATGTTTGAATTAGAATTTTTTAATTTTGAAATGCTGTTGGAGTTCTAATGAGAGTTATGCCTGGTTCATGCGACAAGATTTTTACACTGTTGCATTAGTTTCAGACTACACAAACACCGAAAAAAAATCTGCCATATTCCTGTTCTGCTCCTGTCGTGTGTGGTGTCTCATCATGTCAAAACACACAGAACAATTTTACTCGCAATAGCAATGGGTTCCCCCCAAAAAAACAGATGAGCAGAAGCACTTGTGGACTGTCACTGAGAAATATGCGTCTAGTCAACTACACCCCTGTTCACACAAGAATCTGGTGTGATCAGGGGAGCAGCTGAGTGCACCGCTTCAGCTAGTGAGAACCGGGACATCAGAAGAAAAAGATGAGTCCCGTCACCTTGTTTTTTAATTGGCTAAACGCTGCACTGAGCTGCTGCATGCTCGGTTCTCCTTGCAAGACATCACACACGGAGCAATATCCGGCCAAGACAATCCAATATGTTGGATATCCTTGATTTGCGATCGAATGTCCTTCCGAGCGGACCTGATTGCTCTTAACACAACACATAGCAAGATTATCGGTTTGGATTATCTTACGAGCCTTCCCGATAATTGGGCTTGTCGGAAGGGGAAAATCGGCAAGAAAATCTTGTCGTGTGAACCCGGCATTAGAATATGAGTTAGAAGATATCTGCAGTTTTAGCATCACTCATGTGGAACCAGCTTCCACTTTTAATCCTTGAGGCAGGCACCCAGTTTAATTATAATAATTGATTTTAAACGTTTCTTTTTTGATCAATCATATAGTTATTGCCAGCTTAGGTTATCCTGGTCCATCCCTTTAGTTTTCCTGCTATAGTCTTAGACTGCTGGAGGACATACTGACCGCATTTCTTCCCTCTGCTGTCTTTCACTCTTTAGAATGCCTCTCATCCTGGTTCTGCTGTAGGTTTCTTCCTGTTGAAACTAGTCATTCTTTTCCACCTTCTCCTGTTCATGCTGATTGTGTTGAAATGTTCCTTAAAAAGGACAGTTTTCATAAATTGTCATTTCATAACTTATAGAAGCTGACTATTTTTTACAATTAACAAAAATGTTTTCAAAAAGCTAACTTTTAATCTAGCGTGAAATGACTTGGACTTTTTATTTCTGTATAAAGCCTTGAAGTGACTTTTGCTATGAACTGGCACCATATAAATAAAACTTAATTGAAAAGAAGAGTGTTCATCCCTCATTAACAGGGACAGCTGTTCCTCAGAGCCACTAGAGAGTGACAAACTCTCTCTTACACACATACAGCACACACACACACGCGCGTTTGTTTTGTTATCATTATGGGGACCGTCCATTGACTTCCATTGATTTTAGTAAATGGATTTATACCTAACCCAAACCCTTTTACTTACCTTAAGTTAAAGACCGTGTAAAGGGAATTCTGCTATTTTCTTCTAACCACATTATAAACATAATAAATGTACTGTTCTAAACATGTGAAAAACCTCCCAACAATTAAAAACTGAATTGTGGAGCTAGCCTTCAAATTGCGTTTCAAGAGTATTCTCTTTCAGGATTTTATGTGCGGGTCTAAAAGGGCAGCCGCGTGTCGTCATGCGGCTGCCCTTCAGGATAACCCCGCCCCCTGCTGCTCTCGTCATATAAAACCGTACAGTGCGGTAGCTTCAGTGGTTTTCCCGCTCCTTCATCCAAGGGATGACCGTCTGAAAAAGCTTTGGGTCGATTTTGTGCAGAGGAGCCACACAGTAGACAGTAACTAAACCAGCATGATAGGTAGGAGCTACTTCTGCCACCTGCTGCCTTCATATGCTAAACAAAGCTCAGAATGGCGTAGCAGCACATTCCGCTCCTTCACTGATCAACAAGTCTGAAGCATTGCGGTTGTGTGGAAATATTTCAACTCCTCAAAAAGCAGCGATGCGCAGTTTTACATGTGGGTAGAACCTCAAACTTAACGAACCAGCCGGAACTCAGAAACGGAGGAAATGCAGTGATGTGAGGAAGAGAAGGAGGTGCTGCTAGAGGATGAGACAGACAGGTTTCAGCGCCTGCAGTGGACACGCCCCCAGCGTCTCAGAGCAGAGAAAACTGATCCTTTTTTCATTATTTTGTAACCAAATTTCATATGCTTCGCAGTGTTTTTAATCATTCAAATTTGGCTGGATGACTAATAACTAATATTCCTGTGCAGTGAGAAACTCAGAACACACATTTGTTGTTACTTTACACGGGCTTTAAGGTTAGTAAAAAAATAACATAAATTTGGCAAATTTATTTTTTTATTTCCAAGGTTGAAGTTACTATTAAGAGCCTTCAAATTTCCACTGGAAAGGAGACTGTAAACGCAGGTGAGTTGAAAGATATATTAAAGTGCCCGTTCTTCCTTGAGCTTAATAAAATGTTTGTAGGTTAGAAAACACGTTTTATTTATCACACCACAGCCTTGTATATTTTCATGGCTCCCACCATTTGCATCCATTATTAGTAGTTGCCTACTTCTACTTTGATGTATTTGACATTGTGACATGAACACCTTTTTTATTTACCCCCACCAGTTGTTTGTTTAAGGTGTCTGTAAACGCTGGCAGGAGGAGTGTCAACAACCCTGAAGGAGAGCATCCCCACTCCAACATAAAAAGACCCCGAAGAGCTGAGGTGAACTGCATGAAAATATGCAAGTTAGGCAAAGTCGTGGTGCTTTGATATTAAGTAGAACCTTACCCATGACTTGATTTTGACAGACAACCACAAATAAAATATATAATAATAAAAGATAAGATTTGTAAATTGGTCATTAATTTGTCCTGTTGTTGGATCTTCTGTCTTCCTGGATTTTTAGATTTTCGCAGAGTTCCACCGAGTCACAAACATCAACCTGCGGAACCAGTTCTACGCTGAACTTGAGAGACACACAACAAGACTTATGACCCCATACAGACAGAAGGCCGCACGCACTGGCAAGATATCGGAGGCACTGCGAAGTATCCTGAATGGTTATGATCTTCAGGTGAATATCGATAAAGACAAATTTGTTATCACAAAGTAAAACATTTTTTAATGATAATCACTCAATTTTGATTGCTTTAAGACTTTTGTATATAGGCCACTGTCAGTTGCTGGTAACTTTTTTTTTTAATACATATCACACAGTGTAAAGCTCTGATCCAGAGAACATTGTTTTTAAAAAGCTGATTGGTATTTTTGTCAAACAAATTAGAAATTGGCTCTTTTTCAAAGAAGTGACAGAAAGATCATGTATTAAATGAAAGGCTGCATAAATTGATGCAGGGTCCAATGGCATGCAGTGTCATAAACTTATATTCTAACCATTGAATGACACTAGCTACGTTTACATGGGCACATTTAATCGGAATAAACGCCCAATCAGAACAAAAATACATCATGTAAACATGTCAATCAGAATGTTTTGATCCGATGCAGCCTGATCAGAATTAAATTTCCTTCCGATCGAGAGGGGTGATTTTGTCTGATCCTCATTCGGAAAGACGTGCATGTACACACCCATTCGGAATGAAGGGGTGAAAAAAGCCCACTGCACATGCGTACAACTTCAGCGTGACGTCTTTCCGCTTTCACAGACCCAAGTAGAAAACATGGCGGGAGGTAAACAGAGGCGCAGTCATCCTGTCATCCTGCTCTCCTCTCCTGTGGTGGAGGAGCAGTAGTAATATGTATTCAGCCTCTAGCTTGGTTAATGCGACCAGTAAAAACCCAAACATAAAGGTAATCACCCGCAGAAGGTCCATATTGGGGATAACGTGAGTCAGATCGAGCGACACGATGGGGCGGAAAAGACGCACAAAAAGGACAGAGTTTGTTTACTTTTTTCTTCCCCCGGAAAGACAACTCGCTGTGCGCATGCTCAACTCATTTAATCTGGTTGTGTGCTTGGTGCATGTGTACTCATGGCATGATCAGATCATTTCAGTTAGTGTCCATGTGAACAGGGATTTGGGAATTCCGATTGACCAAGATTTTATTCAGATTGGGGAAATTTGGCGCATGTAAACGTAGCTAGTGATAAGCTTTAAGTATTAAATGAACTCTTCTTCCTTTCTCTTCCCTTTTAGGAGGAACCTGATGTCAATGTGAAATGCACTGCTGTGCTTCATGCCCTTCCAGTGTACCTCCGGGAGGAAGACCCAGAATTCTTTAAGACATGTTCTGTAAGGGTTTTTTCCATTACCTTTATACCATAACATTCCATTGTCTCCATGTTTTTTTTTCTTCCCCCAAGCAGGTACCATATTGCTCCAGCAACATTGCATTAAAGTCAGATCACAGTGGGTTTTTCAGCCATGGCTGTTTTTGGCTAACCATACGCTGCAGGCTGGATTCTTGTGAGATTTGGAGTTTTCCAATCCCACAAAAATCCATCTTGTACTGCCCGACTCGACTCCACAGTATGTGACTCCATTCGACTAATCATGTGTTAGCATTGTGCTTTGGGACGTGTGTTAAAGTTTGATGATAACAGCAAGTGCTAAAATGAGCAAAGGGAAACACTTTGTGTATTTCTTGGTGTTAATGATGGTAATGATGTGTGAGCAGCTCTCCTAACAGGATTTGCAAGAGCTTGATTTACTGTGATTGGCTAAAGACAAATGATGGTAGGCAGGCACTTTGTTGCGTGTCCTCCAATCATCTTAAAATATTATACCTGATGTCCCTCCCCATTTTCAGTTGGAGCAGTTCCAGATCTATGTGTATCCCAGACTCTACACAGAGTGGGGAAATACATAAATGCACATAGATCTTGCTTTTGCCAGGTTAGTTTTTAGTTATTTGAACACTAAATAACCTTTTGGGTTGCCCCTTACACTACATGGCTATGAAACTGAGAATCCCATGAATGCGTGCAATTTTAATAATTGGAAAAAAGCTGTAGGAAGGCTGAATTTGTACATTGTGACCTCAGCTTTAGACCAGGGGTCTGCAACTCCAGTGTTTAATGTTCAGTGTCCTGCAACTTTTAGATGTGTCCAAGGTCCAACACACTTGAATCAAAATTTTGAATCACCTCCTCAATATGCAAAAAACAAGTTCCACAGAGTCCTGTACATGACCTGATTATTTGGCTGAGGTGTGTTGAAGCAGAGACACATCAAAAGGTTGGAGGACACTGGACTTCAAGAACTGGAGTCGCAGACTCGTGCATTTGAGCTCATCTACTATCTAATACATTCCATGCAACTCAATATTTTGATAGATTTCATGTCATCCTTGTCATATATGCTCAAGTCAGCTTTACTTATTGATACTGGGTCTTTTCTAGATGGACATGTTGCTGACAGCAGTGCTCAGACCAGTCCAGTGCATTTCTGTCCGTCAAGCATGGCTGTTGTGGTGGAAGGCAACTTGGTGATGAGTGATATTCCCAGATTTGCTGATGCATTTGTGTTATTGTTTGGCTTGATCTATGCTCTGCATTTAGACTACCCCAGGAAACTTACTCCACATTTACCTCCAAAAGGCATTCATGGGGCTTGATGATGGCAAACCACTGAAACCCTGCCTGCATGCTCTGAAAAATGATTTGTTGTGAAAGTTATATAAGGACACTGTTTGGACGTGCACATGGTTACAGAGCACTTTTATTGAAGCACTTTGTTGTAAAGCACTTCAAGTTAACTACTAGATCTGGGGGGATGCAACTAAGAATAATTTACCTCATTTTAATTTTCTTTGTTTTTTTTGTATTTCTTTTTAAAATAAGCATTTTCTGCTTGACTTTTTGTTTTTAATTTTTGCACATTTTGAAGAAAATGCCTTAAGCACTGATGTTCCTATCTTCACTGCATTTACTAAGCTCATTTTGTGGTGCTATTTTCCATGTTTGTGGTTCTTTGAAGATATGTTTGTGACTCTTTTACATGTCCAGAAATATTTTAATAAAAGTTAAAAGAATTGCTGTATAAATTGTTTTTTGAGTGGTATAAACTAAAATATTTAAGTAAAGAAATATATTTAAGTAATTAATGATCACATCATTTAAGTTTAGTTAGTAATATGATTAAGTTCTATTGCCTCAAAACATTTAAGTTCAAAGGACAAATAAACATTAAAATGTAAATATTTAATTTTTAAGTAACCAGAAATTATAAAAATATAAAAAGCAATTTAAATGTTTTTACTTAACAGTAAATACAATTTTTGACTTAATCTATACTCAAAAGACATGATTAAGTTAACTAACATTTATGAGGTAATCATTTTCCATAAAGGTTTTGAGTTCAGTCAACTTACTCAGGTTTACAGTGCAGCCCAAACGGGGTAAAAATCCCGCCAGGGCGGTCCCTGGAGCTTCAGAGCAGACCCGTTCATTTTAGAGCGGTTTTAGCCTGTTTGGAGGCACTCTGGCTGGGGAGAGGGACGTGCACAGGGTGCTGTCATCCACCCTGGAGTGACGGTTCTCCCTCTCCTCTCAACAGTTGCAAGGGGAGCCTGAGCTCCAGATTTTACAATAATGTTCTGTTGTTGCTTTGTATTGTACAGAAATTTCGATAAAAAAAAATGACGACGGCAGCTGGTTCTAATGGTGCATTCACACCGGCCACTTTGTCAACGTCAAGCAACGCTGATAACGCTCCAAATTAGACGTTTGAAGTTGAAGCTCATAACGCCTGCCAGTCAGAGTGCATAGGCGTTAAAGCTCGTAAAGCCTGACCGAAAAAGAGCGCGAAGGTGGGGCTTCCTTTGTTATCAGATGTTTGGAGCTATGGCGGATCATATTGAGACAGTGGCTTGGATTTATTTACTTCATAGATCTAGACAACATTGACGTTGGGTGCATCAGCGCCATTTGTGGATACACCCCATTCTTCAGATGCGTTCTAAGTTTGGTGAGTTTAACCATTTGCTCCAGGAACTACGTTTGGATGAGGTTAATTTATCTTCCATTTTGGCTGATCCCGCTTCTTTCCGGCTACGTGCTGCGACGTCTTACGTCACTACGATGAGACGCTCTGATTGGTTGACATGCCGCTTCAAGAGCATTATGGACGTCAAAAGTTCAGCTAGCTGAACTTTGAGCTTTTCTAGCTTTTCAAGCGTCAACGCCTGAAACGCAAGAGAAGCTTGAAAAGTTGCCGCTCATAACGCTCACAAAGCGCCGCAGAGCCGTTGACGTCTGTCTGACGCCCGTCCACCATAGACTTTACATATAAACTTGCCGCTTATGAAGTTGATGGTTGGGCCGGTGTGAACGCTCCATAAGTCTGGTTTTTCTTCCACCACTAGCAGGAAGCTGCCGCTGGTTCTTTCGGTGGGCGGTGACTGATATAAAATGACCGATCACATGAGGATCACACCGGGCCTTAGTCTCCTCCTCCAAACAGTCATAATTACTTTTACTTGGGGGGATTAAAGTTTCCTTTCAAGCGCGCAGCCTCTCCTGGTTTGCCTTCACACTCATATGAGAGCTTCATGTACAGGCGCCTGTTTGGAGATCCACACGCGTGGTTCATGAATACTCGTATAATGAGTCATACGTGGGCGTGTGGTGTGAATTCACACGCGTGCTGATTGCACGCCCGCGCACACGCGTGGAGACGCGCGCGCACGGTTAAATACGCGTGCGCGCTGCAGGAAATCACACTTAGGGTTTTTGACTGAAATTTAATTCCATAATAATCTGTTTTTGTCATGTCCAGTGCTCTGTGTCTGTGTTGTGGGTTTTCTGTGTCGGGTGAGGGATCTTCTCAGAGAAACCATCTTCGTGGAGAGCGAGAGCAGGCTGATTGATCACAGCTGGCGGAGATCAGGACTGATGAGGAGTGGGAGCTGAACTTAAGCTGCAGGTAGACTGTTAGTCGAGACCTGGTTGTTGACCTAAATGGTAACACACCATAAGCCATTTCTTCTGAGTTTCCTAGTGATATTGATAAGTTTTATGTTCCGAGTTATCTCCTTGTTGTTTCCGAGTAACCTGTCTTCCCTCCAGGATTACACCCAGAGCTCTCACTCCTCAGTCCTCCTGAGAAACCTCCTTCCGAGCTTCCGTGCTCCTGAGTCTCTCTGTGCCCCCCTGGATTGTCTCTGTGTTCCTGTGGATTGTTCCTGTGTCTCACCTGAGCCCACCTGCACTTCTCGTGACCTCCTGTCTTCCTCCTTGTGACTCTCCCTGGACTTCCGTGTTTCATCTCTGCCATCAGCCTGCCTGCTCTCCAGCCCGCTCACCCGACACACACCTCCAGGACTCCATCTCCTTACACAGACACACCACTGGACCTGCCTTCCCCCGTGTTCATCATCCTCAGCCCTCCCATGAGTGTTTTCCCCTCTGTGAACATTTCCTCCATCTGTCCTTGTGTTTCAGTGACTAACTGTTTATCTCCTCCCCAGTCCTAGAGCTTCCCGAGTATCATCCCCGTTGTTCATTTCACATTCACACTTGTAAATAAACTTTCACCTTTTTTCACCTGAGCTTGTGTCCGTGTATGAGCAGGGGTAAAAGTAGCTTTAAACTCTTGCCGGTACTATTACTCCCAGAGGGGCTGGGGGGGCAGCGACACACACACACACACACACACACACACACACACAAAAGTAACAAACCCCTGGCTGTGGTTGATCCAGCTAAAATAACATGAACGGAATATCTATGATCAACTTTTAATTCAAGCATAAGGTGACAAATATTGCCTTAAATTTTCAGCATACATGCACAATAGATGGATGGATGGATGGATGGATGGATGGATAGATAGATAGATAGATAGATAGATAGATAGATAGATAGATAGATAGATAGATAGATAGATAGATAGATAGATAGATAGATAGATAGATAGATGATGCATTTCAACAGAGTTTCAAGTTCATCCATTTTGTTAGCAAAGAGATCTCACATTTGTCAATATGACTGATGGAAGTGAAGGTTTAAACTTCCTCTTTCTCTCTCTTCACTCTGCTCCTGTTCTGCATCCATGTCTTCTTCTTTTGAGCTCATCAGGGATCCAGACTTTCAATTTGAGGATTATTTCAGCCTTAGAAATGTCAGTTAGCTGCTCTTACTTGTAAACAAGTCTCTTGTTGCCATGGTTACACATCATAACAAGTGGCAAAAAAGTGACAAATCCAGCAAAAAACTCGATCAGCACAGCACCCAAATCAGAAGAAAAGTATTTAGAAAATATTTCCAGAAGAAAAAAACCATCAAGAAATACTCAAAAAGAATAAAAAAATGCTAGCAAATGCTAGCTAAGTCACAGAGCTACTCCAACAAGCTGCCACCAGTTATAGCGCTATTCCAGAGAAAATGAAATTCTCCTAATATATTGTAATTGCGTTATTACATAATTTCTGATTATCTGTTATCAATACTGAACACTGCTACCCGTGTTTACAGTCCAAATGACCAGGGCTGGATTTAGGAGGATGTGGGCCCCTGGGCTTGAGCCAATGTGCGGGCCCTATATACAGTATAGATAGATAGATAGATAGATAGATAGATAGATAGATAGATAGATAGATAGATAGATAGATAGATAGATAGATAGATAGATAGATAGATAGATAGATAGATAGATTTATGTATTGTTTTGGCACAGATGCGAAGCAGAAAAATTACTGGAAAAACAGTTTTTGCCTCTTATGACTTTAATAAGCTGTTTGTCACAAACTACAATCAACCCTGAACTGGTTTCCAGAAAGACAAAAGCACAGGGCTCCAAACCAGAATATGCTTTCTACATCACAACGTAAAATCCTTGAATGGCTGTTGTTGCATAGACTTCAACACAAACTATAAAACATTAAGTGCAAGAAAGTGCACCTCTCAAATATACTTTTACAAAGCCATATGAACAAACAATACATACAAATAACCAAACATTTTAAGTCATTCATAAGTAGAATTAAAGGTATCAAAACTCAAACTCAGTCTTTGGTTTCAAATGTCCAAAAAATGCTTCCCTGACAGTCAGACAGCACATGGATATAAACAAATATAATGTTCCTGGAAAAAAAGAGATCGGACAATACTGAATTTTGAAAGTTTAAAAGGACTACCCCAACCAATGACATCAAACCCTTTTAGTAATGAGTCAAATGGTTATAATATGGATAAGTTTTAAAGGCATTTGTTTGACATGAACCTTGTAAAGTTGCCTACTTTCCTAGATTTTTTTTGCAGCAAAGTCCTTGACAAGATCACTGAAGTCCAGCTTTCTCACTAGATCACTCTCAATAGACATGAGGGTCAAATGGTTCAGTCTTTCCTGTCCCATTGTGGATCTGAGTCTGTTCTTAACTATTTTGAGCTTGGAGAATGATCGTTCACCACTTGCATTTGTGACAGGAAATGTCAGGTAAAGCCTGAATGCAATGTCCACATTTGGGAAGGTGTCCTGCTTTTTCTTGATGAGCTGTAAAAGCAATGGAGCAGATGTGATGCCTTTAGCACGTATAAAGTCTTTGAACTGGACAATCTCCTCCACAAAGTCCATCTCCAGGTCAGATGAATATTTACTTTGGAGATTAGATGCTTTGTTTCTTAGCTCTGGAACAGTAACATCTAAAATATTGTTCAGGAAGCCAAAAGTGTTGTTGAGGTTATCATATGCAGCATACCTGTGATTGATTTCAGAAAGTAGTCTGTCAACAACCACCAAAAAAACACTGGTGGAGAACTTTTGTCGAGCTGATAACTCAACATCTGAGGTGGCACTTTCTCCAAAAAAAGTTTTTGGATTTTTTGGTCTTTGAGTGCTGGCTCTGTAAACTTGTGAAACTGTTGGAGACAACTCCTTTGCCTGAGACTCAAACCTATCAAACTCATCTCTCAGACCTCCAATGTAATTGCGCAAGGATCCTACCAAATCCACAGCTTTACATAAGTCCAGCTCCACCGACTGCAAAGCTACACTTGCTTTTTCAAAGCACTGCAGAATGCAATGCCACAATGTGCACATAAAGGNAAATGGCCTCCACAGTCACCAGATCTCAATCCAATAGAGCATCTTTGGGATGTGGTGGAACGGGAGATTCGCATCATGGATGTGCAGCCGACAAATCTGCGCCAACTGTGTGATGTCATCATGTCAATATGGACCAAACTCTCTGAGGAATGCTTCCAGCACCTTGTTGAATCTATGCCACGAAGAATTGAGGCAGTTCTGAAGGCAAAAGGGGGTCCAACCCGTTACTAGTATGGTGTACCTAATAAAGTGGCCGGTGAGTGCATATTTCTGTATTGTTTTGGCACAGATGCGAAGCAGAAAATTTACTGGAAAAAAGTTTTCGCCTCTTATGACTTTAATAAGCTGTTTGTCACAAACTACAATCAACCCTGAACTGGTTTCCAGAAAGAGAAAAGCACAGGGCTCCAAACCAGAATATGCTTTCTACATCACAACATAAAATCCTTGAATGGCTGTTGTTGCATAGACTTCAACACAAACTATAAAACATTAAGTGCAAGAAAGTGCATCTCTCAAATATACTTTTACAAAGCCATATGAACAAACAATACATACAAATAACCAAGCATTGTAAGTCATTCATAAGTAGAATTAAAGGTATCAAAACTCAAACTCAGTCTTTGGTTTCAAATGTCCAAAAAATGCTTCCCTGACAGTCAGACAGCACATGGATATAAACAAATATAATGTTCCTGGAAAAAAAGAGATCAGACAATACTGAATTTGAAAGTTTAAAAGGACTACCCCAACCAATGACATCAAACCCTTTTAGTAATGAGTCAAATGGTTGTAATATGGATAAGTTTTAAAGGCATTTGTTTGACATGAACCTTGTAAAGTTGCCTACTTTCCTAGATTTTTTTGCAGCAAAGTCCTTGACAAGATCACTGAAGTCCAGCTTTCTCACTAGATCACTCTCAATAGACATGAGAATCAAATGGTTCCTGTCCCATTGTGGATCTGAGTCTGTTCTTAACTATTTTGAGCTTGGAGAATGATCGTTCACCACTTGCATTTGTGACAGGAAATGTCAGGTAAAGCCTGAATGCAATGTCCACATTTGGGAAGATGTCCTGCAGGTTCTTTTTCTTGATGAGCTGTAAAAGCAATGGAGCAGATGTGATGCCTTTAGCACGTATAAAGTCTTTGAACTGGACAATCTCCTCCACAAAGTCCATCTCCAGGTCAGATGAATATTTACTTTGGAGATTAGATGCTTTGTTTCTTAGCTCTGGAACAGTAACATCTGAAATATTGTTCAGGAACCCAAAAGTGTTGTTGAGGTTATCATATGCAGCATACCTGCGATTGATTTCAGAAAGTAGTCTGTCAACAACCACCAAAAAAACACTGGTGGAGAACTTTTGTCGAGCTGATAACTCAACATCTGAGGTGGCACTTTCTCCAAAAAAAGTTTTTGGATTTTTTGGTCTTTGAGTGCTGGCTCTGTAAACTTGTGAAACTGTTGGAGACAACTCCTTTGCCTGAGACTCAAACCTATCAAACTCATCTCTCAGACCTCCAATGTAATTGCGCAAGGATCCTACCAAATCCACAGCTTTACATAAGTCCAGCTCCACCGACTGCAAAGCTACACTTGCTTTTTCAAAGCACTGCAGAATGCAATGCCACAATGTGCACATAAAGGTTGTTTCAAGCTTGTCCATTTTTTTTTTCAAGTGACCTTGCTTCATTTCTTGTTGCTGTGTTTTGGTTTGTGTCATTTACAATGTTCTTCAGCGATTTTTGAATGTTTGCATAGTTAATATGCAGTGCTTGTGTGGCATCTGCATGTGCAGCCCATCTAGTGTTAGAAAGAGACTTCAGTGTTTCAATGCGCTTGTTTGCATTAGGTTGCAGTCCATCTGTCACCACCTTCCACCTTGCTGTTGACTTGGAGCAGAAGTTAAATAGGTTTTGCACAAACTGGAAAAAATCAGCTGTCTCAAAACAGCAGTTAACACTATTAACTCCGACCAAATTCAAGGTATGTGCAGCACATGGAACCCATTCAACAAGGGGGTTGATTTCTTTTAATGCGTGCCTGTTGTCCTTTATATGCTCCAGACATGTTGGCAGCATTGTCATAGCATTGCCCCCTGCAGTTTGAAATGTCAATCTCCATCTCTTCCAAAACCTTGAGTACAGACTCACATAAAGCTTCCCCAGTATGACTTTCAATTGGAAGAAAATTCAGAAAGCGTTCCTGAGAGTGTCCTTCAGGGGACACATATCTTAACACAAATGTTAGTTGATCAATATGTGCCACATCTGGGGTGGAGTCAACACTGATTGAGAAGTATTTTGCCATTTTTACTTCACTGACTATTTCTGAGAGAACACGATCACCCATCAGCTGAACAAACTCCTCACATGTTTTGGAAGAAAGATATGAGGGTGTCCCTGCACCTGCATTTCCATATTTCTCTATGTGAGACTTCAAAAAGGGATCAAACTTACTGATTAACTCCAGAATACCTAGATAATTCCCATTATCAGTCCGGCCAAAAATGTCACTGGAGCCCCTAAGAGCCAGTCCTCTCTCTGCCAAAAACTTGACAACAGACAGACAGACAGACAGAATGGCTGGTCTGAGTATTTCAGAAACTGCTGATCTACTGGGATTTTCACGCACAACCATCTCTAGGGTTTACAGAGAATGGTCCGAAAAAGAAAAAAATATCCAGTGAGCGGCAGTTCTGTCGGCGGAAATGCCTTGTTGATGCCAGAGGTCAGAGGAGAATGGCCAGACTGGTTCGAGCTGATAGAAAGGCAACAGTGACTCAAATAACCATTCGTTACAACCAAGGTAGGCAGAAGAGCATCTCTGAACACACAGTACGTCGAACTTTAAGGCAGATGGGCTACAGCAGCAGAAGACCACGCTGGGTGCCACTCCTTTCATATTAAGAACAGGAAACTGAGGCTACAATTTGCACAAGCTCATCGAAATTGGACAATAGAAGATTGGAAGAATGTTGCCTGGTCTGATGAGTCTCGATTTCTGCTGCGACATTCGGATGGTAGGGTCAGAATTTGGCGTCAACAACATGAAAGCATGGATCCATCCTGCCTTGTATCAACGGTTCAGGCTGATGGTGGTGGTGTAAAGGTGTGGGGAATATTTTCTTGGCACTCTTTGGGCCCCTTGGTACCAATTGAGCATCGTTACAATGCCACAGCCTACCTGAGTATTGTTGCTGACCATGTCCATCCCTTTATGACCACAATGTACCCAACTTCTGATGGCTACTTTCAGCAGGATAATGCGCCATGTCATAAAGCTGGAATCATCTCGGACTGGTTTCTTGAACATGACAATGAGTTCACTGTACTCAAATGGCCTCCACAGTTACCAGATCTCAATCCAATAGAGCATCTTTGGGATGTGGTGGAACGGGAGATTCGCATCATGGATGTGCAGCCGACAAATCTGCGCCAACTGTGTGATGTCATCATGTCAATATGGACCAAACTCTCTGAGGAATGCTTCCAGCACCTTGTTGAATCTATGCCACGAAGAATTGAGGCAGTTCTGAAGGCAAAAGGGGGTCCAACCCGTTGCTAGCATGGTGTACCTAATAAAGGGGTCGGTGAGTGTATGTCAGCATGGCTTTTCTGTGATGTTCGCTGCTTTCATGCTCTTTCATGCATTCTGATGCATGCTTCCAGTCACTGAAACCCGTTTCAAAGCATGACTGACTTTTAGCATCGCTAAAAATGCGACATGCAAAGCAGAACACAGCTCCGGAGGATGGAGAGTAAAGCAGCCACTGTCTTTGGATGTACTCATCATTTGTGAGCTTACGTTTAAAGTGTGATCTGGAGAAGAGCCGCTTCTGATGTTTGTACACCTGTTCAGATGCTTGAAAGCTAGCATTCATGTTTTGACAGCTCCCAGGTCCTTGCTCAGCCCAGTAACTCCGCATGGACTCGTCAATTTCCCCCCAATGTGCAGGATCAGTACTGTACGGATTAATCATGGTCATAATTCCATTTCCTGAAGTTCCAACTGCCGAACTTCCATCTGGCAAGGTTCCAACTGGTGAAGTTCCTTCTTGCGCCTCTGATTCCGCAGGCGCCAGATCAGCCACTGGCTTAGCCACGGTTAAAGGTTCTGGCGGGACTGTCGTGCGGGTGTTAGCAGCAAAACTAACATTTTCAGGAGCGGAGAGGAACGAAGGTTCTGTTCTGTCTCCGCTAAGAGGTTTAAAAAAGCCTGTCAGCTTGGGCATTTTCTTTATCACCTCTTTGTCACGACCCTCTTTTCCTATCTTTTTCTTTCTTTTCTGCGCTCCACTGTCATATTTTCTGTTGTCCGCCATTGTGAGAAAATGTTCTCTGATGCTCCACGTAATGCGTAAGTTGCGTCAAACTTAGACCAATAAGAATAAATCATTATATGAATCATATAATATGATTGACACTTTCCAAAGCAAATTAGAACAACGTCAAATTTCTCTGTGATAAAATCTTGAGGTAGGTTCTTACTGAGTATTGAAAAATCATCTTGTTTTTGGTTCTTTTTAAACTCTCCTTGATTTCTTTTAAACTATGAGCGGCCATGAACACCATGAACCAGGACGATGGAGTCTACTTGTTGGACCACAGCTGGGACTCCATCATCACCAGGGAAGAAGCGGGCAGCAGGGGGCGACATCGTCCCCTGCTGCCCGCTCATAAAAGAAAGGAACATCTACAGAAACAACAGCTCTGAAGAAGGCAGAAGTAAACACGCCGAAACATGTCAGCTACAGGTAATACACCTCTCAAGAAGCCTGAGTTTAAAAAGAACCAAAAACAAGATGATCTGTGATCAAATTACGTAATCGTCACACCATTCAATCACAAAAATACAAAACAGCATTCGGGGCCCTCGAGGCACCGGGGCCCTGGGCTGGAGCCCTGGTGAGCCCCTCCCAAAGTCCGGGCTTGCAAATGACCACCGACGGATAAATGCACACAAAGTTTATATGCACAAAACTGCTGGGAACCGAGGTAGTACATATAACTGTCGTCCACTGTATATTAAAAAAATATTAACTTTACTAAAGGGACAAGACAGGCTACTCCTCCCAAAATGTACCAAAAAAAGTAATACCGTGATATTATACTGTCACCGTTCAAAAGATGAAAAATACTGTGATATTAACTTTAGGCTATGTCATGTTACCCTCCCCTAACGGAGGCAGCGTCTTGATGATTTTTTTTTCTTGACAGGACAAGGAGCAGATGACTACAGGAATATATTCTACTAAGTGGTTTCTACAGTGCTTCATTGACAGAGTTAGTATTTTAACTTTAAACATCTAATCCACCTTTCTGAGTTAAGATATACACGTTTGTTTGTTTTTTAATAACACCAGTCACGACCTTGTGACAGAATTTTATAAGAAGTTTGGTGTAAAGCTTCAGCTTCCTGTTTACCACTTCCTGTCTGATATATGACAGATTATTTTTGTTCCTGTTGCAGGCAGCCATGATGCAACCATCAGACTGTGGGACCTGATCGCTGGAAAAACCAGAGTGACTCTGACAAACCACAAGAAGTCTGTCCGAACATTGGTCCTGCACCCCAGACAGTGAGTGGGATTTAGATCAGACAGTCTAATGGATTATCAGCATCAGCTCGAAGTACTTGGACTGTTACTCAGTTTTTAAAATTTTTTTTCAAGGTACACGTTTGCATCAGGATCAGCTGATAACATCAAGCAGTGGATGTTCCCAGATGGCAGCTTTATTCAGAATCTGTCAGGCCACAACGCCATCATTAACACTCTGGCTGTTAATTCTGATGGGGTGTTGGTGTCTGGAGGTAATAACGTAGGGCTACACCTAGAGCTCATGTTTAGACATTTTTCTTGATATATTGCTTATAAATTATTCACATTAACGCCATTCAGCCGACAATGGGACCATGCACATGTGGGACTGGAGGACGGGCTACAACTTCCAGCGGATTCACGTGGTCGTGCAGCCCGGCTTCCTGGACAGCGAGTCGGGAATCTTCGACAGATTTTATTTTTCAGAGCTGTTTCATAAGACAGAAATCCTCAAATAACATCAATTCAATCTGAGTAGTTTGCAGTTCTCATTTTATGCTGTGAGCTGCTGTTTTGAACTTTGAAGAACTTCTGTGAGGTTTCTTTCTTGATGATGGCTGCTTATCTGTGTGGTCCACCAACAGAAGTAAAGGTTTTATTGTATCTGGGATCTAAACCTGCAGCAGGAGAGAAAATGTTCTTGTATTGCTTGATTTTAATATGTAGTTGCTGGAGATGAAACATCAGACACTTTGTTCTGGCTTGAAACGTGAAGTTTATTCTGCTCCATTTTAATAAAGACCACAGTCTTTTTAAAAACACAGGTTTTGTTTGTTTTAAGAGCACATACTCGTAAACTGAAGTGTTTTGTTTGTTTAGTTTTCTTTTCTCACATGTTTGAGTCACTAATGTAGAGCTTTCTGACAGCGTGATGAAAGATTCTGCCTTGCTTCTTTTTCTAGTGATGTTTAGTTAGTTCCGTCTGATCAGATGTCAGGAGGGGACTGACAGGATCTCATCCAGCTGATCCTGGAGGAGCCAAGGTTGGATCACTTGGAGTTTCATCCATGATGTCAAAGAAGAGACTTGGGTCACGTGTTAAGCATCGCTCCAGCAATCTGTGTGATGAGTCCAAGTTTAGGCCTCTGATTTGTATCTGTTGAAATGAAGAACATGAGTTGGTTCCTACTCTTCTACATGCTTATGACTGGTGCAAAAGTTACATATGTAGAATGTATAGAAAATATGTAACAGTGTGCATACACAGAGTGACTTTTTTTAATTTTTACAATTTTCTTAAAAAAAAAGTTTAGGGTATTGATGAATTAACATCTGATACAATTGTAACATTTTTTGGTATATAGACATTTATTTATAATTATAAGCAAGTTGGTGAATTTATAATTGGAGACTGATTTATGTTCTAACTGTTCTAACCGTTATAACGGTACTAGAATCTCAAAATACAGTCAAATCAGCTCTGGACACTGAAAGTATTTATCAATTTTTACCTTCTTATTTGCGACGCTTGCTGCTTGACACTCCTCAACATGACGTGCATCTTCAGCCGAAAGCGTTTCCCACAAAGGTAAAAAGAAAGGATTAAAATCTGCATTAATGTAAAAAGTAAAACCATATGAATGTTACATAAAAGCTTTAAAATTAAGCTCATTTACATGGAGACTGATATCCTGGAAATAACTTTGAAATTCACACTTTTTGTGTTATCTGAAAAATTTATGAAAAGCCTTAATTGTTATCACTTACCGGTGATTCTGCCATGTTACGGTACTTGAATGAACTGCGTACGGGTGTTTTACACTCTTTCGTCTTCTGGGGATTCCAAACCTGGGGGGCGTGGCTTAGGACTTCTACCCGACGGGAGGGGCGAGAGTTCCGTGACTTTGTTTACATTTGATAACATTCTAAGCTAGGCAATTTGAAATTGAGTATCTCACCTTTAAGTTGATAATTCTAATGTTAAAGAATCTTAAACAACTGTTAACAGTGGGTGAGGAAATGGTATTTACTGTTTTACCACACTCAGCTCTTCTCCGAGTGTCGGAACTTTGCCCAGGTAGAAGAAGAGACAGCTGTCCAGCGCTAGTGTGTAAGGATCAGAGTAGGCGATGGTTCTCGTCTCATGCCGGAAGGCCCACGGAAGGAGCTCTGGGAGTTGTAGTCTTTGGCTCAGCTGGTGACGTGAAAGTCTATTCAAATAAAATACTTTTGCGTGTTTGAGCGTGCGATGAACTTAAAGAAAAATGAACTCTGAAGATATAAAATTGCGCGTTGAAAACAGACACTTTAGTTTCAAACAAAACGAGGAGTTTTGTTGAGGTAAAATCAAAAAGATTTAAACTCGTAAAAGTAAAATGAACTGCTGAGAGAAAAAACTTATGGTGCGTTCACACCGGCCCAACCATCAACTTCATAAGCGGCAAGTTTATATGTAAAGTCTATGGTGGACGGGCGTCAGACAGACGTCAACGGCTCTGCGGCGCTTTGTGAGCATTATGAGCGGCAACTTTTCAAGCTTTTCTAGCGTTTCAGGCGTTGACGCTTGAAAAGCTCAAAGTTCAGCTAGCTGAACTTTTGACGTCCATAATGCTCTTGAAGCGGTCTGTAAGACGTCACAGCACGTAGCCGGAAAGAAGCGGGATCAGCCAAAATGGAAGTTAAATTAACCTCATCCAAACGTAGCTCCTGGAGCAAATGGTTAAACTCACCAAACTCAGAACGCATCTGAAGAATGGGGTGTATCCACAAATGGCGCTGATGCACCCGACATCGACGCTGTCTAGATCTATGAAGTAAATAAATCCAAGCCACTGTCTCAAGATGATCTGCTACAGCTCCGAACAACCGATAACAAAGGAAGCCCCACCTTCGCGCTCTTTTTCGGTCAGGCTTTACGAGCTTTAACGCCTATGCGCTCTGACTGGCAGGCGTTATGAGCTTCAAATTCAAGTTGCAGAAGTGGCAGAAAGTTATATGGCCATAAAGCCAGCCTCTGGGGGGCCGTCTCAATGACTTCAGCCAATTGTGAATCCGTCTTGGAAATTTTAATTTTAAGACTTTAATTCTGGTGTTGGTTACAGATTACTTAAACTATATTTAAAAAATGCTTACTCATCCACTCTTTGTGAAAACTACAACTATCATTAATTTTATCTTTTAACAAGAATTACTAAACAGCAGGTTCCTATTCTAATAACATAATGTTACTTTAACATATGTCAGTATCTATTCCTGAGTAATAAAGAAGGGATTCACATGTTAATTAAACATAACATAATAAAACCTGTAACATGGTTAAACAAAGCATTGTTTAGATCATTTTAAAGCGAATATAGATTACATTGCTCTTTATAGTAACTTACTGAAGAGAGTAATTTAAACACATTTCATTTCACTGTTAGGTCTTGGGGTGGTTGATTATGATTTATGGGAGTATTGTTTTCTTGTAGCAGTTTTTTCCAGTTTATCTGTGATTTTGTGTTTGGTTTTCCTTTCCACTAATAACTCTGTTCTGTGTAGTCATGTCTCATGTGTTCCTGTTAGGCTTTTATGTTTGGTCTCGCCTCACTTCCGGTCGTGCTTTTATTTTGATATCCTTGTGCTCTCTGTTTCCCTTGTGTCTCTCACCAGCTTGTTCAATCTTTGTCTCCTCAGCTGTGTCCTGTTATGTCTCGTTAGCCCTTTGTGTTCAGGTTGTATAAAGGCTGCACTCTTAGTTTCCTCCTTTGTCTGGTGCTCGTCAAAGCTTCCCCGTTTCTTTATTGTCCACTGGGGGGAAATAACATGGAGATACAGAGAACAGCTTGACCGTCACTCTCCCGGCAGCCAGGCCCCTGAGGCCGGCGCACTTTGCTTAGGTCAAGCCAAGGTCACACAGGAGAATACATACATAAATACATATACATATACAGTACATACATACATATACATAAGCATGCATAAACCTATGTGTTATAAAAAAGAAAGATGAATAAGACAACATTGGAGTCCGAGGAGATAAAAAAAGGTCCTTACACCCAGTGCCCACCAGGTGCAGCTGTGGCTCAGTGGTTAGAGCGGTCGTCCTCCAACCTGAAGGTTGGTGGATTGATCCTGGCTTCCACCGCCACATGTCGAAGTGTCCTTGGGCAAGACACTGAACCCAAGTTTGCCCCCCCGATCTGCATATCGGGTTGTGTGAGTGTTAGCCCCTACCCTTTCCCCCAGGTTTAAATGTCGGGTTGCATGAATGGGTAAATGCAAAACTTTTGTCGTGTGAAAGCACTTTGAGTGGTCTGAATGACTAGAAAATACAGGATACAAATACAGGACATTTACCATTTACATTGCTCAGCTTTTCCCCAGTTCACGTCAGACACTTCTTTCTCCGTGCCGGTTCACAAGAGTTTCTGCTCCACTGTTCATTCAGAGCTATTTTTTTCACTATGGGTAAGTAAATAACATTAAAGCATAATTGAAGAGAATTTGTTTTAGTTACTCCTGCTTTTAATTTGACATTGTTCATCTTGTCTTCAACTCTCTCACTCTTTCTCCATTTGTGTTTAGACATCCACAAACCCCACCCCCCCCCCAATGTAGTCAACACACACTGTGCACTGTGTGTGTGTTTGTGTAGGTGAGTGTGTTGTGTTTATTTTCATCTCTACAGTCTGTTTAGATACACAATTATGATTGTATTTGTCAATCGCGGTATTTTATTTTGAAGAATTACTATTATTTTTGACTGATAGTCTTGTGTGTCTTGGTGTGACTTCCTGTCAGAATTGACGCAGAACACTCATGGCTTGCGCAAAAAATAGATCAGACTCCGAAATGATCACTTCACACCACTCCATGTCTGGTGTGAACGACACCATATAGGTTAACAAGGACACCGAATGAAAGCGGTCTCCATTCCGCTCCGCTTCGCGACACTTCCGCATGCAGTGTTAGGCCTACGCAAACTACATAATACGTACAGAAGTGTGATTGACAATCTAGTAGCAAATAGATAATGAAATTGTTTCATTATCTCTTGGCTACTTTATTTCAAGTCCCACTAGGTATATGATTTATGAATATTCTAACTTTTTCTTTAGGAAACCATACGTACAAGACCACTAGAAGTTGATAAAATTGTTTTTATTTACCACCTTTAAATGCCCCCACTCTTCTCTACAAGCATGTTCCTGCTGGCTCAAAGCGGACACGCTCTGCTATCAGGGGCAGTCATTGGTTAATGGTGTCATGTGACTGATGCAAGATAGTTCCTTTTATTTTGCAAAATGGATATTAATAATTAAATATTATTGTGTTGGGTGCACAGACAGGCCTATACACGCACACAAACATAAATAAAAGAGCGAGATGAGAGAAGAAAAGGACACACGGAGCACCCAGGAGGAAACGGGCAGGTGCCCAAGCCCTCCCACCCCGCACACTGAGGAAACAACTTTTCACAGCATCAAACTTTATTTCCACTGCTGACCCCTTCGGGACACAATCAGAAACAGAGTTCAGCAGCAGTGGCATGAATGATAATGGAACATGTTATCTTGTCTGTGGAGGAGCTGCATTGTGTTATATAGGGTAACATCTAGTGGGTTGAGCTGTATTCTTCTTGATTGAGCCCTTTGGGGAATACAGAGGCTCCTTTTTTCATACAACAATGTTCACCTGGGAAATAAAGCACTGCTTTTGTTCTTGCTTTGTGTTTTATCTTGTACAGTAAATAAAGCACATTATCGGGAAAACTGAATATTCATTTTGAAAAGTAAACAAAATACACATATACACTCAATGTGTTCAAACAATTAGACAAAGGCTTGGCACACAGATGGCACACCACACATCTACCTATTTAGATGGCTCATAATCAAAGTAAAGTCTCTTTTGTCCTGCCCTATATCCTTTCATGGTGTCATCTGGTACAGTGGTCCCAAGTGAGAATCCTGTTAGTCTTATTATAAACATCCCACTGTTCAATTATCACTGCTAAACATACTCAGAGCAAAACACACTTGAGGGCCTGCTGCCTCGGGAGAAGGAGACCCATCTCGTTATCTCTATGCTCTTTATGCCTGTTTTATTGTTTATACCTGCAGTTATACTATATAAATATTTTATACATGTACACGACTCACAAAAAGTTTGGGATGTTAAGTTATCTGTGAAATATCAGGATGAACCTAAACTGCACTCTAGCCTTTCGAGGTAAAATTCATGTGACCTTAATTAAACCTTTGAATGCACATGTCAATCTTTTCAATGTTTCAGTATTTGTAACACTTGTTATCTAACACGGAGCCTAAAGGATAAATTCAAACAGCTGTTTGATCCATGACTCAGAGTTGGTATTTAAAGAGGCCCTTAAAAACGTTTTTTCTGAGGTTTCTGTTGAATATTTTAACTCCACAGGTGTTCTTACCTTCATAGTGGGTGTGAAAACAGGTTAACGACTTCCTTTTCAGTTTTTATCTCTCAAACTACGCAAGTGGCGATAACACCCGGGTTCTCTCAAGTCCGAACAGGAAGGCACGACATCTGACATTGCCATGCGCAGAGGGGCAGGAAACAGTATACCTTGCTCTCAGTAGGCTAGTTTGTTAGCCAATCTGAGTCCAGCAAATTCGCATAATGAATATGAACGAGCTGCTGCTGAAGCAGCCGAAGCTGCCTGACGGAAGGAGCAGGAACCACCCGGAATTTTAATGCAGATAGATTGAAAGGTCTGTTAATCATTGTTTCCTGACGCTTTTTAGATATAAAATGCTTCATATTACTGGTTAATACATAACCCTCCTAACACCCTTTAATAATTGTAACACCTTTCATCCTCCTGCACAAAAATGTGCACAAGAGATTTAAGTGTTGATAAAATTATATAATCTTTCAAAAGTTCTGGGTTTTTTTTATATAAATTTCATCTTTAGCTTCAGTCCTCTCAAAATATAATGAAATATTTGTTTTTAATCTTCTTTTTTTTTTTGTGATATATCTACAGAACTTTTTTCTGGGGTGGATTTTAAGACTCTTGGAGTGTCACAAATGTGTATAATTTTTTTTCTTTTTACCTGTATATTTTTTGGGTAAAGTGACATTTTCTAAAAAAAAAAAATCACACCGTTCACCCTGGAGCGCAAAAATGTGGAGTACAGACTTAAAGCAGAACTAAGTAAGTTTTTTCACCTCAATAAATGTTTTCTAGAGTCCCTGTGGGGGTAAACAAGGACTTGGCGGGGTGATTCGTGGGTCCCTCCCCTCCCTCCGGGGTCTGTGTCCTGAAAGCAGCACTTGCAACTTTCAGTGGATCGGACCCGACTAATCTCGCGAGAACAAACCTGCTTTACGGCACTCACACTCACGTACATAAATACAAGCATGAAGCCCTTGCCGTTGTTAGCAACGCCACCCTTAGGAGCGCAAAGATGACAATAATACTCACCTGTCGAGACATTTTCTTGGTTTTGTTTTTCTTTCTTCTTGCAAAAGCGTTCTCTGCGCGTTGTTGTTGGGGGAGGCGGCGGCAGGGTGGAAGGGGTGGGGGGTGAGGGGGGGGGGTCTGCGGCAGCGGCGGGGGAACGTTACGACAGTGAGCTTTCACAGGGGACCAGTAGGGGGAGAGCGAGAGCAAAACTTACTTAGTTCTGCTTTAAATTATTAGATGGACTAACGGGAACCAATGAGTAGGTGAAGCTAACTCCGGAGATTGAGATGTTAGCATTAGGTACTTAGTAACTCTAAGATTAGCTGTTCATTTAGCTTAACGTTTAAGAACTTTAGAGATTAACTAGACCTTTAACACTCAAAGAGCCATTTCAACCCGGTTTCCACGGAAAAGACAACACTGCCGCAAACACTTTTTGACATCTGAAGTCATGTTAGCCTATATATATATCTTTACACTTGTAAAATAGTGTGTTGTTATGAAATCCATGCAGTATTCATGTTTCAGAAAATAAAATTTTATTTGTTAAATGAACACATTTTAAACTCTTACAAAGAAAAAGAAAAATCGCAGAGTTGAAGGTCTGTTTCAAATGAATTAAAAAGCTGAACTTAAAGCTATAGTGCGTAACTTTTACATGTCCGTGGATGTCCATTTCAGCCAAGCCACTCGGCTCATCAAACATCTCACGGTATTTTTCAATATACATCATTTTTACTTTGCGTGTCGATCGGCGACATTCCCGCGCTGTCGCACAGGAAATTACGTCTTTTACGTCACAACAAGAAAAATAATAAGAAGAAGAAGAACGCAGTGTCTCGTAGCAGCAGGCAGAACGGGAAAGCGACATGGCGGAGAATCCAAAGAAACGGCCGAGACACACTTATCGGGAAGTGGATCCTACCACGAAAAAAAAAAATATTTCGTGGATGTTCGGCAGAGGGACTATTGGCTAAGAAGGAAAGTGACCGAAGGAGAAGGCAAACGCGAATTTGTATCGGCGTGGCTTTTCCTCGGTGGAGAGATTGGGCTGAGGGCAGACACAGATATTGCCTTGCTGCTGTTGGAGCAGTAAGTGACTTGGTTTATAATTATATTATGAGTTATATGTTGCCGTTACATGAACTGGACATAGTACTTTATTATTTTATTTATAAAGACGGTATATGGAGCAGTACACGGCGTGAAGCGAGTGTGTACCGTGGCAAGCACAATATGGTGTGTCGCGAGTGTTACTCTGTGGAGACGGTGTGTAGATGAGCTGTAGATAACATGTTATGTTCAGGGGTGCACATAAGTGGTCCGCAGGTCTGCACACACTGTCAAAATATAAAATGCGCACCAGATGAAAACCAGAGCGCCGAAGTTCCAGCTGATCAGCTGATTCTGTCTCTATCTTTCAGTCAGTCAGATCAGTGCAGCTGACTGCAGGATTCTGCATCGTGTCAAAACTGAAAAAATTCACTGAATAAGACAAATAGACCATCGTGGCCCCAACAGCTGACTAAGAAATTTCAACACCAAAATGTTAAATGTAGATTAAAGTGAACAATCA
>SSNP01000401.1:151121-169374 GCA_006937955.1 Pachypanchax playfairii | reverse complement strand
CTGTTGGAATGTTGGTAAAGCTGTAGAGAGGGAGACGTTGTTGAAGTCTCCAGAGATCGCCATAACTGAGTTTGGATGCTGTGTTTGTAGCCTCGCAACAACGGAGCTGATGACATCACAGGCAGTTTCTGGAGCGGTACCAGGTATTATATAAACCGCTACCAGAATAACACAGGTAAACTCTCTGGGTAAATAATATGGACGAAAACTCACAGCTAACAGTTCGATGTCCCTCGTACAGATCTTCTCCTTTACGGTGACATGTCCAGGATGACACCAACGCTGGTTAACCAGCACTAAGATACCACCTCCCCTCAGCTTCCCGCTGAGTTGCTTACTGCGGTCTGCGCGGACCGTCATAAAGCCGTGTACAGACACGTTACTGTCCGGGATGTGTTCATGCAGCCACGTCTCGGTGAAACACATAAAACTGCATTCTCTGTACTCTCTCTGGGACCTGGTTAGCACCTCGAGCTCGCCCGTTTTGTTAGCTAGCGATCTGACGTTACCCATCACAACAGTTGGAAGAAACGGTTTAAATCTCCACCGCTTTTCTCTCTGCTTCACTCCTGCCCTGCGTCCTCTTCTCTTTCTCTTCAACTCCAGCGGGATTTGCTGTGTTATTTCACTGTTAATTTTGATTTGGGAGAGTTTTATCAGTTGGTCACGCTGATAAACAAGTCTTCCGTTGCCATGGAGACTCATCATAACCAAATCTGGAAACAGCCAAAAAGAGCCAAAAACATCCAAAAAACTCTCCCGTGCAGCACAGCCCCCGAACCGACGCAAAATCCCCTTTAAAACAAAACTAATTTGACAGCTGAAGTCTGTCAAAAGACAGCTGTAATTTTAAAAAATCACGATAGCAAAGACAGAGCTACTACAATTTGCTGCCACCTCGCGGCGCATTCTAGAACGTTTAGAAATGAATGTGAATGTAAGATGCTGTGCGTTGCTAGATTAATTAAGCTGCGTAATGTGGCTACACACAGACGGTTAAATTGAGGCTGGGCAGATACTGCAACAAGTGGACTACTTTAGTCTAGTGGCAAGGAGTTTGCCTGCTGCTAGACATGCAAAGCCCTTTTAGCTAGTTTGTGCAGCTTTGAGTCTGAATATGTATCTTGTATAGTGGATACCATCAGCCCCATAGAGGAAGTAGACTTGAGAGAGACAACCAACCAACCAACCAACCAACCAACCAACCAACCAACCAACCAACCACCTTTATTTATAAAGCACTTTAAAACAACCACAGCTGACACAAAGTGCTGTACAAAAATAAAAATTACATAAAATATAAATAAAGGCCAAAGTAAAGAAAGAAAATAAATAAATAATAAATAAATAAAATAATTGAATAAATAACTAATTTAATTTTAACGGAAAAACTAAGTCTCACTGAAGTTAAAAGTCAAAGAATAAAAGTGGGTTTTTAGACGCGATTTAAAAGTGGACAGTGAAGGGGCCTCTCTAACATGCAAGGGCAAAGTATTCCATCGTTTTTGAGCGACGATAGAGAAGGCCCTGTCCCCTCTGAGCTTCCTCCTAGATCTCGGTACCTCCAGGAGCAGCTGGTCAGCTGACCTGAGAGACCGACAGGGTGTGTGAAGATGAAGAAGCTCAGAGAGGTAAGGCGGGGCAAGACTGTGAAAACATTTAAAAACAAACATAAGAATTTTGAAATTAACTCTAAAAGAAACAGGTAGCTAGCGCAGTGAGGCTAGGGCAGGGGTTATATGCTCTATTGTTATATGCTCTATATGTTAGGAGTCGTGCAGCAGCATTTTGAACCAGCTTCAGACGTGAGAGCAATGACTGACTGACCCCCACATAAAGTGCGCTACAGTAGTCCAGGCGGGAAGAAATAAAAGCATGGATCACTGTTTCAAGGTGCTGCCTCCAAAGAATAGATTTTACTCTTTCCAGTTGCCTTAAATTATAAAAACTGGACTTCACCACTGCTCTGATTTGGTTGTCCAATTTAAAATCACTGTCCAACTTAAAACCAAGATCAGTAACAACAGGTTTAAAATAGACTTCCAGGGGTCCCAAATCTACAGAGGACGACTTGCAGGGACCACTGGGTCCAAACACCAACAACTCTGTTTTCTTTTCATTAAAATTTAGAACGTTTAGAGCCAACCAAGCTTTAATGTCATCTAGGCATTTCATGAGAGGTTTTATGGAGATGCCACCTTTCTGCTTCAGTGGAAAATAAATTTGTCAGCCATCGGCATAATAATGAAATGTGATCCCATGCCTTCTAAGGATGGAGCCCAAAGGCAATAAATACAATAAAAAGAGCAGTGGCCCTAAAACTGAGCCCTGTGGGATGCTGCATGGCGGAGGAGCAGAAGATGATTCGGAACCGAGAAGGCTGACAGAGAAAGTTCTATGTGACAAATAAGACTTAAACCAATTGAGTGCAGTGCCACCAATACCCGCTACATCACCTAATCAAGAAATTAGAATATTGTGGTCTACGGTGTCAAAAGCAGCACTTAGGTCAAGTAAGACAAGAACAACATGGTTACCAGAATCACATAACAGAAGGATGTCGTTAAACACCCTAGATAATGCAGATTCTGTGCTATGAAGGTTTTTAAACCTGACTGAAAAACCTCAAAGATGCCATTTTCATCTAGAAAATATTTCAGTTGACTATAAACAATTTTCTCTAAAACCTTGGAAAGTAAAGGCAGCTTGGAAATAGGCCTATAGTTCGCTAAAAACTGTGTGATCAAGGCCAGGTTTCTTAAGCAGTGGCTGCACTACAGCATGTTTGAAATTTGCAGGCACCACACTAGAAGAAAGACTGCTGTTAATAATTTCAAGGACATACTGTCGTATGCTAGGAAAAATTTCTTTAAAAAATTGTGGAGGAAAAGGATACCAAGGGGAACCCGTGGGCTTAATATGAAGAACCACATCCTCTAAAGTGGACAACGTCACAAGTTCAAACTGAGTAAAAACAGCAGTCCAAGGGACAGAGGCAGAGGGGTAAGAGTCAGAAGCCGTGATTAGAGCCCTGGTGGTGACAACCTTTTCAATAAAAAAGTTTGAAAAATCACTGCAAATATCAGGAGAAACTTCCAAACAGACATTCAATTAAGTATTTAGAACAGTGTCAATGGTTCTAAATAACACACGAAGGTTTGCAAAATATTCCCTTTTTGTCTCTTTAACAGTGTTCTGGTAGCGATACCAGCAGTCTTTTAGAATTTGAAATGATACATGCAGTTTATCCTTTTTCCACCTCCGTTCTGCTCGACGACATTCCCTCTTAACAGCACGAGTGCTCTCATTAAACCAAGGCTCAGGTTTAGCCTTGGGCTGCCTGGTTTTTAAAGGAGCCACAGAATCCATGATTGTTTGACAGCAAGAATAAAACCAGGAATTAAACTCTTCTGTGTCAGCGGAAACCAAGTCAGAAGGGCTGCCGAGCTGACTGAAAGCAGCAGAAAACTGACCAGCAGTAGAGGGGTTAATAAGCCAACAGCGCCAAGCAGGAGCGCGACATTTAACTGCATTATGTTTAAAGCCAACGTTGAATAACACAGGCATGTGATCTGAGAGTCCACAGTCACAAATCTCCAAGTTAGTGACAGGCCGGCCATATGACAGGACAAGGTCCAGTGTGTGTCCGTGCTCATGTGTAGGGCCAGGGACGGACTGTACCAGGCTAAAAGAATCAATAAGGCTTAAAAAGTCCAGTAGCTTATCAGGACAACATACATGTATATTAAAATCACCAACAATAAGAACACTGTCATAGTTGGGCATAATCCCAGCTAAAAAATCCGAAAAGTTGTTGATGAAGTTCTTGTATTTCGGGGGGCGATACACGACAGCGCAAAAAACTGGGTTTGTGCAACTCACCTCAAACGAGGTAAATTCGAAGCTGGAAAATGCAGGCTGTAGAAAACACTGCTAACATTTAAAATCCTTTTTGTAAACAGTCACTGTGCCCCCACCTCTGCCTGATGTCCGTGGGGAATTAAAATAGCAACAATCCACAGGTAAAAGTTCAGATAGAACACTGGCCTCACCAACCCCTTAGCCACGTCTCAGTCACACACAGAAAATCCAGATCACGCGAACTGAAAAAGTCCAGAAGAATAAAAGTTTGCTTTTAAAAGTGATCTGGCGTTCACCAGACCAATCCTGGCAGGAGCTGGAGCTGGAGCACTGGTTTCAGTAAATCGAGAAACCAGACGTAGCCATCTCAGGTTTCAATAATGTTGACAGCGGGGGTTCAGACTGTGAGGGCATGGGTTCAGACTGGGAGGGCATGGGCCTCAAGTGCTAGGAGCATCATCAAAGCCGACCACAGGCACCAAGCAGGCATCAACGGGATCCAGGGAACGCTGTGACATGAAAAATTTTTGAAATAATCCATGCGCTGGTGGAAAACCAGCAGAGCAATTCCGCAAATAAACCTTTAGCTTCACCAGGCGACCGCTTCATTTACTCCGATGACGGTGACCCCTTCGCCGGGAAGGTAGCGTGGGAACCCGGAACAGGTAACCCGGGATTGTCGATACAACTGGGGGCAGGGAAGCAGAACCAGAAGAGGAACAGTCATGTCAAGGGGAGACGGAAGGTAGTCACAGACGATCACATGATAAGGATCATGAGTGTGCGGGCATGCATGTGTTTGGAACCAAAACTTCTGGTCTAATAGATTGTGATGGAGACAGATGACGGCCTATCAAAAATGACAAATTCAGTGATTGCGGCTAGAGATCAGGGTCCAGCCATTGAAAGTCTTGAACAAGCAGATGCAGCAGGTGTAGTTAGGACATTTATTGGTAGGATTGTAAAGAAGGTTGACCGCTTAGTAAAGTCTATGGCTCAGAAATCATTCAACTTCAGACAGTTTACTAGCTCACTTAATAGGAAATCACAGTCTTTTCTCACACAGTTTTAGTAAGGATGTTTTAGTTTTTTTTGTAATTGATTTATCGGTTGAGATATTTCTTTTCTCTGGTTGTGTGGTCATATGTAACACGGGACACCATTGGGCAGAGGTGTCAAAAGTAGTAGACAAAACAGAAAATCTAGTCATGTTTTTGGATCTGCCTGTATATCTAGAACAGATGTTTTCACCAATTAGCTCATCTACCTGGTAAAGAAGCTGTGCTAATTGAATTCAGCTGGTTTAGTGATGGTTGGAACAGCTGCTAGACTGAATTTTTACTTTCGACTCCTACTTTTGAGACCTCTGCCAGTGGGTGGGTGGTTTGGTGTATTCGACATCATACTATTCCATGAGAGATTTAGGTTTGATCACCCTTCAAATTTCTCTGGACCTGTTTTTACAGGTAGCGTATACAGATGACTATAAAGATTGTATTCTTTAGGTCAACTCCACTCAAGTGCTGTCGCAAAGATGGGTTTCCCGATTTAGAAATGTTTTGACCAATTTGGGCCCTAAACAGGATTTTGGTGTCATTTTGGAGGGGTGAATGTAGCATGAAGGAAAGAAAAATATAGTACATTCCACCAAAAATCCCTCAATTCATTTTATTTATTTACTTAAGTATTTATATTTTCTTTTACACTAAATGTGTACATTTCCTTGTCTTTCATTTCCATTGAGAGTCTCATTTCAAGAAAATATATTTTTAGTTATCTTGAGAAAGATTTGTTTAATTATATTTTTTGGCGGCCTTATTTCATGACGTCACTTCCTCCCTCCTCAATCTGTTCGGAGTTGTAATGGAGGAAGGTGAGTTTTTCATGGAGATTCTGTTGATTTACTTCTGGAAGTTGTTATGTAAGATAAAATGTTATGAAGTTTTTTTTACTAGTACATTGACATATTATGACATATTATTAACATATTGTATTAGCATATTAAAGAGCAACTCACCCTCAAAACAGCTTTTTCTGCTAATAAACTGTATTAGTGGGTCTCTACCAATGCAACCTTTCAGTTTCTGGGCATTTTTTTACATTTATATGTAAACTTGTTAAATTCTACACTTTTTGGTCTAAAAACATCTTAGTGCTGCCCTCTTACCATCTTGTCCATGCTTTATCCTTCTTGAGGCTGTCTTTATAAAAAAGTGTAGTCTAGTGGAAAGGAGGGGTTAGGGTTGAAAGGTGGCTACTGCATTTGAATTTTGTGATTGGCTGAAAGCGGTTCATGCCTACGTCAGCATTGTCTCTAAGACACGCCTCCTGGAGTACGAAACCATCTCTCAGACAGACACACTTGCACCCGCCCGCCTGTTGTCTCCAGTTTCTCACCAAAGATGAACAGAAAAATTTAAACTAAGACAAACAGAATAACTAATATCATTAAAATCTCGACAAAGACTTTATTTTACTGCAGTGATTGTGTGGATGTAATTTGTGCATATCATATTGGTATTCAGACATTTACTCAGGCCCCTCTTAGCAACACGGCAGTAGCTTTGGCATTATGGCTAACAACAATCAATTGGTAAACTACTCTGAAAACTACGACATAGAGAATAACTAATATCATTAAAAGAATAATTAAACCGGGGCAAAGACTTCCCTGCAGTGGTTGTGATTGTGTGGATGTAATTTATAGACGTTATATTTTTATTCAAACATTTACTCAGACCCATGTCAGCAACACAGCAACAGCTTTAGCATTATGGCTAACAACAATCAATCCGTAAACTACACTGAAAACTACGACATAGAGAATAACTATTATCAGTAAAATAATAATTAAATCAGGGCAAAGAATTGCCTGCAGTGGTTATGATTGTGTGGATGTGATTTCTAGACGTTATGTTCTCACCATGGTCAGGTTACAAGTCTACAACACGGCAGAGTCACACTGAAGCAAATCTAAACACGGAGAAGTGCTACACGTCAATTACAGCTTAGGCCCGCCTCTTAAAGTGACGTCTACTTCGGCATTTTTAAAAAAAAGCAGTTAGAAGGCAGGAAGATCATTTAGAGGGGGTGAGTTGCTCTTTAAGGTGTTTGACTCAGTTATTGTGCAACTTGACAGAGAATGGTATACTTTTGTCGAGGTTTAGACCTTACTTTTGCAGCATTTGTGTGAACAAGCCTACTCAGATTTTCCTGCGCTGTGCGGCAGTTTTTTTATGTGGTTCTTTTATCATGGACAGATTAGCTGAGATCGGCTGGATGAGTTTCACTGACGCTGATCTGTTTTATTCCATTCTGTGCAGAATAAACATGCCATCAGTTAGGCTGAACCTGAACATCTGATCTATCATCTATTTTTAGACATAAAATAAATGATCAAAAATACTTTTTACTGTTGTTTTTTTTACTTTCATAGAAATAAAACATAGTTCAGATGTTGCATGAATCATTGAAACATGAAAAATTTACATCAAAGTCACTGATCTGCTTGGAAAACCTCTTCATACAAACACCTCTTTAGCTAAACTTTTCATCCTGAAACAGGTGTATTGTCATGAAAGTTGCTCTTTGGTACTGCAGATTACTAAATAACAGAAAAGGGTAGAAACATGTGGCTGGCACTGAATGAGTTAAATAAATTAAGTTTTAATCTGAAAGGATTTATTTCAGAATAAAAGATTAGGTATGGTTTTCTAACAGGACTTTGTATTTGCTGTTGATCTCCAGTGTTTTAAATGTGTAGGACGCATCAACAGCCTCATTTCTGATTAATCAAACTGAAGAAGCGTGTGTGTATCAGTGACTGTTCTCTCAGCTTTACATCCCCTGGGGTCATAAAAAAACCAGGATTTCCTCTCTCTGTGAATGGATCATGTCACTCTCGACACTTACGACAGTTTACTATAAGTCTGTCAACCCCCCCCCACTGTGAAAACAGTTTTCAGCAGAACCTGGTCTGGAAAAAGCCCTTTTGAAGCCACATACCCTGCTGAGATAATTTACAGCAAATGCGAATGTGTTTAGAAAACCTCCTTTTTGTGTTTGGATAAAGCATCCTGGTTTATCTCAAACGACAGACAGAATGGCTCCGAGCCTCACCCGAAAGACACCCCTCCTTCATCCACAGATGTCCCCAGACTGCTTCAATACACATATGAACTATTTAATGTGATCACAGCTAATTCAATCACTCCTTTTTCTTTACAGGTTTCAAACCCACATCTGTGCTCTGAAGGAATGTTCACCCAGTTTAACTACAGTGATAAAATGATTTGATGTATATCTGAAAACTATATTCAGTGAAACTCTGATAATAAGCATGTGAATTTCAGAATTATTCAACTGTGATCTGATCAATGACTGCTAATCAAAAATCCTCTCCACAGGAGATGCCTAAGGAACATTCTTATTTCTACCTGAACTAGTGAGACATTGTTCATTGCATAAAACGAAATGTGTTTAAATCACTCTCTTCAATTCAGCCCAGTCGGCTGGTCCTTTAGATAGTAAATGTTTTATTATTAATTGGTTGATTTTTCTGTGAAGTGCCTTGAAATGACTTTGTCATGAACTGGCGCTTTATAAATAAATAAACTTGACACTCTTCAGTAAGTCGATATAAAGGGCAATGTAACCTAAATTGATTTAAAATAATACTTTGAGTAAACATGTTACAGATCTTAGGATATATTGAATTAACCTGCAAATCCCTTCTTTACTACTCAGGAACAAATACTAATATGTGTAAAAGTAATATGTCATTAGAATAAGGAAACACTAGCTACGTTTACATGCGCCAAATTTCCCCGATCTGATTAAAATCTTGGTCGATCGGAATTCCCAAATCCCTGTTTACATGGACACTAACTGAAATGATCTGATCATGCCATGACTACACATGCACCAAGCACTCGATCAGGTTAAATGAGTTGAGCATGCACACAGCGAGTTGTCTTTCCGGGGGAATAAAAAAAAGTAAACAAACTCCGTCCTTTCTGCACGTCTTTCCCGCCCCATCGTGTGCTCGAGCTGACTCACGTTATCCCCAATATGGACCCTCTGCGGGTGATTACCGTTATGTTTGGGTTTTTACTGGTCGCATTAACCAAGCTAGCGGCTGAATACATATTGCTACTGCTCCTCCGCCACAGGAGAGGAGAGCAGGATGACAGGATGACTGCACCAGCAGACTACTTCTGTTTACTTCCCGCTATGTTTCCTACTTGGGTCTGCGAAAGCGGAAAGACGTCACGCTGAAGTTGTACGCGTGCGCACTGGGCTTTTTTCACCCTTTCTTTCCGAATGGGTGTATACATGCACGTCTATCCGAATGAAGATCGGACAAAACCACCCCTCTCGATCGGAAGTAAATTTCTTTCGGATCAGGCTGCATCGGATCAAAACATTCTGATTGACATGTTTACATGACGTCTTTTTTATCCGATTGGGCGTTTATTCCGATTAAATGTGCCCATGTAAACGTAGCTATTGTTCTTTTATTCTTGTTAAAAGATAAAATTTATGGCAATGATAGTCTTACAAAGAGTGGATGAGCAAGCGTTTTATTGGATATAATAAAATCTGTGACCAACACCCAAGGGCCGTCCTAACATTCGAATTCCCCAAAACGGATTTTTCATTGGCTAAGAGCCCATGATAGCCACACCTAAAGGCGGGGACAAAGAGTCTATAACTGACCCTTATCGAAGGATTCACAACTCACTTCTGCACTTCTTCTTCCTTTATACTTCCTTCACTTCTTTCATTTTTATACTTTTTATATTTCTTTTATTTCCTTTTAGACTTTTACTCACGTTTCATTTTTATCATTTTTACCTCGTTTTGCGAGTTTAAAACCTTTTTCTTGATTTTATTTTAATGAATTCTTCGTTTATTAGACACTTAAGCTTTCGTTTTGACGCGCGATTTTCTTTACCCTCAAAGTTCATTTTTCTTTAAATTCGACGCACGTTCAAACACGTAAAGTATTTTGTTCGAGTAGTTTAATTCCACAAGATCCAGACTTCACGTCGCCAGCTGGAGGAAGAAACTACAGATCCCAGAATTCTTTCCGTGGGCCTTCGACACGTGACGAGTACCTTCCAACGACCGATCTCCACCCTGCTTGCAAAGCAGACGGCAGCCAAACCCAGGAAAAGTNCCCAACTTTTGGGAGAAAAACCGCTTCGAAACAGACGGAACTCTCTGGGAACTAAAGGAGCGAAAACTCCCAACCGTGCTGCAAAGAAGTAAGAGATCGATTTCATTTAATCCATGACAAGGATTGAAAACAGCTGTGTTGGTATCTCAGTGGCCCGGAAGTGAAATCTGTGCCTCCATCCTTTGTTTGTCCCCTTTCTCTCACTCCAAAATTACAATTTTTCTTAAATTCAAAATTATCTTCCGTGTTAAAAGAGCATTTTCCGTTTCCTCACCCACTCTTACTAGTGTTTAAGATTCTTGAACGTTAGAAAGTCCACTTATTCTAGAAACATACTAAATCTGACGTAATTTCCTGTTCATAGCATTGTTCATTCCATTCCGTGTTTAACTGTTTATTTGTTTGTCTGTTTATTGGTCTGTCTTCCTTGTTGTTCAATAAATATTCACCTTAATTTTAATTGGCTGATTCAGTGAGTTTTTATGTGTGATTTGAGTCACTATCTGGACGGACATGCGACTTCATATTATGAGACTGAAATAAACTGATTAAATATTCTAACATTTAATTCCTTCGAAAGAAGGTGGTGCCCCGAATAACACGTATTGAAGAGGCAAACTTTCATAATACGTGTTCCCCTACAAATGAGACGACACACAGGACACTGGACATAGAGACAAATGAAAACAAAACCAGCTGCTGGTTCCATCAGTCTTCTGAAGTTCTACTGACTTCAGCAGCTTCTGGTTCCAGCTGCTGACAGAAGTGCTTTGAATGATTCCCTCACCATGTTCTTCAGGTCTTCTGTGTTTATTACATTGCTCTTTTCAAAAAAGAGAAACTTCTCCCTCTTTTATTATTCGTCTTTAAAAAAAATTCAGAAAGAATCCACTGGGCTCATGACATGAGTGAGTTCTGGGCCTGTGTGTTCAAGCAACACATGAAAAAATTCCATTTGTCTGGTACATTCTGGTCTCAGTCAGTACAAGCAGAGAGTGTTACCTGTGCATGGGCCAAATCTCCAGTCCAGGTCAAAGTGCTTGAGCTTCTGTAGCTCCTCCTCTCTGCCAGTCTGAGCAACATCTTCTGATCAGAAACAGATCCAGAGAAAATTTTAATTACTGATCAGGAAAAACAACTTCTCACCTACATGATGCTGATGTCTTGCGAGCCAAATGACTGGAGCCGCCACTCTTCCTGTCATTCATCTACCGTAAACATTGAACTCTAGGATAAGGACAATGAATACGGATGTTTGTGAGAGGCTTGAATACAGATGTTTTTGTCAGGCCTGAATACAGATGTTTGTGAGAGACTATATAGGAACACAAAGCAAACATCACCAGGTCGCCTCACTTTCCTGTGATCGAGGAGGAGGAGTGGGGCTCTTCTCTCGTTTTCCTCCTTTCCTCATCTTCTTCACCACCTTGAAGGAATCAGTTATCAGTCCACGTTTGGTCGTCATGGTGACTATTCTATAAAACACAAACAGCTGTGCAAATTATTTGATACTGGACAAAAAACAACATGGAAATCAAAAAAATCTTTTTTAACAGTTGATTATAAATCCTTCAGAATCAAACGAAAGTACAACGCTGATCATGTTCTGATGCAACAGTGATGCAGATGTAAAACTGATGTAAAACAGATGTTAGTGTTGTAATTACCTCAGTTTTAAGCATAGAATACCTTGAATCCAGGTATAGATACCTGTTTTCTGTAGTGAGCAGCAACACTTACTGCAAGATTTACAGTAAACTAAAGATAAAAAAAATCATTAAAGACCCACTCCAATTATGTTTTGAGCTATTTTAAAACGTTCTCAGTGGTCATAAATTGCAAGTATGGCATTTTTACCCAAAATCACAAAACCTGAGCTGTTTTCTACGAAATAGTTTCTCCATACCGACAGGAGCTCAACAGCAATTGACTTTTCGCTGGCCCCGCCCCCAAAACGGCCATTGACAATCACACAATCATTACTATGTGAGCAGGTCTGACAAACATTAACTCCAAACAAGATGGTGAAGCGGTGCGTCCACATCTAATAAATACTAACTAGATGAGGAGTGTCTTGAGAGGTGGTGCGGTCCACTCGCGGATGAGTGTGAGCTGGCTCGGGATTGCCACTGGCTCTCAGCGACGCAGGTGCCGAGTTTTGGAGGTGCTGGCAGCTGGTAGTGCTCACCGGCTGCAAGGGAAGCTGGCTGCGAGCCACTCAGTAGAGCTGATCTGGAGAGAGAAAGGAGATCAAGACTGGTTTGATTTGGAGGATGTTGCAAAGGTATTGCTCCAAAAAAGATTACTGACACGCATGAAAATACCTCTTCAAGTCATGATAATCTGTCGCACCGGTCGTGTTTGTCGGACGTAGCGACAGTAACTAAGAGGGGCAGGACTCAGCAAAAGGTCAATTCGCCTCTGTGTGTGCGGAACCGTTGCTGCAGAGGATAAGCCCGCCCTTTCCCCGTTGCTAAGAGAACTCTCTTTATGCTAATGCTATAAGTCCACCCAATCCATTTCTTACTTCACAAAAACGTTATTTTTTAAACAGCATTTTTCAAATTACTAATGAGTCACAGCAGTTTAACTTTTTAGGCGCCAGAGTTTTTTTAGCAAAATCGGAATTTTTGGCAACATATTCAAAAGGTTGTAGCTGTAAAATGGTAAGAGATAGAGAGATACTGTAAATTAGAGAAATTATGAGATTCACCCAAAGTTTCCAAAAGTAGTAAATTTAATTATCTAATTTGCATATCATATCCATATCTTTGATCATGCATGCAAGTACATAAAAATAAAAAAACTCAGAGAAATGTCAAAACAGATGATGTCAAAACAAATTTTCACAACACTGAATAAAGAACAACATCATATTGATCATTATAGCTCAGATGTTGCAACCAGTCCCATGCACAAAAACAGAGCAATGAAGGCTTTCATCTCCTGAACTAGTCTGTAACAATGAGTTTATATTAGTAGAGGGGACATGCCAGGCTTTTTACATTGGCCAATATGGTTGAAGTTGGCCGCCATTTTGAAAAAGGCAAGAAACAATGACAGATGGCTTGGGAGGTTCAGTAAAATCACCATAATGTGCTTAACACATCTATATTTTATAAATTTATATGCACACACAGGTCCAGTTTCCTGACTTTTACTATCTTTCTGGGGTCCGAGGGTTCTTGTGGGGACCGAAGCCTGGTCCCCATAAGGGGGACTCCCCTTTTTAGGGTTAGGGGTTAGGTTTATAGGTATGGTGTGAATAGAGTTTTAGTTAGTCTTAGGGTTAGTTATAGATCAGTAATGGTTAAGGTTAGGAAAAGGGTTTGGGTTAGGTATAAATCTAGTTACTAAAAATCAATGGAAGTCAATGGACAGTCCCCATAAGGATAACAAAACAAACTTGTGTGTGTGTGTGTGTGTGTGTGTGTGTGTGTGTGTGTGTGTGTGTGTCTATATGTATGTGTCATCTCTTGGAAATCTACAGTACATACACACAGAAATTATTGTTTTGTCTCAAGACATGACATAATCAATATCACATCAATAATATTGTTGGCATCATTAGTTTTGCTACACACGCTACAGATTGTTTGACATCATAATTATAAAACTTACAGTTATATTCATAGATTAAACTGGTGACTTAAAAAAAAAATTGATAATTACTCTGCCAGAAAATTTGAAAAATTGGGAACATTCTAATGATAACATTGACTTTGAATAAGTTAGGTTTGTAGTAGTTGTAATAAATTGTTGTAATTGTCTTAATTTCAAATATACTGACAATACATTCACTCAAAACCTCTTAAAATATATTCTACAAGTTATCTTTTAGTATATAACAGTAATAACTTACTCGTGAAATGTCAAATTTTTTAGTTTTTTTTATATCGATTGGTGCAATTTTAAACAGCTGTGAGCCGGTCTCGTGCCATAAAGTGATCTTCTGCCATAAACTGATCGGCACTCATGGGCGGCGCGGGAGCGCGCACGGCGTTCCCCGGTTCAAGCGTAACCACTGGATAAAACAGGATACTTTGTCCATATATGAACGGATAAAGTGTGCTGTGAAATGTCAGTGTTTTTGACAGATTTTCAGCTTTTGCCGACGGAGATGTGTCCTGTAAGGGATTTTCACTTAATCTAAACCTGGCTATTCGTCAGTTTAAACTTATGTTTGAATTGAGAAAATGAAGTACATTTATTACAACTTATGACTTGTTGATTGAATAAAATCCTAACTACACATATTAAAAACTAAATGGTAACTTCATATCTTTTTAAGGTGGAACATATTTTTTAAAATGGTATTTTCTCTTGCCATAAATTGATCAGGGCCTATATAATATGCACAACATCTGGAATCTCTCTGGAATTAAACTCATTTATTCCTAATACTCAAACTACACAGATTTAAGGCCACCTGGGACACCCCGTATCTTTTTAAGGTGGAATATATCTTTAAAAATTGTATTTTTCATTGCCATAAATTGATCAGGGCCTATATAATGTGCACAACATCTGGAATCTCTCTGGAATTAAACTCATTTATTCCTAATACTCAAACTACACAGATTTAAGGCCACCTGGGACACCCCGCATCTTTTTAAGGTGGAATATATCTTTAAAAATTGTATTTTTCATTGCCATAAATTGATCAGGGCCTATATAATGTGCACAACATCTGGAATCTCTCTGGTAATATACTCATTTATTCCTAATACTCAAACTACACAGATTTAAGGCCACCTGGGACAACCCGTATCTTTTTAAGGTGGAATATATCTTTAAAAATTGTATTTTTCATTGCCATAAATTGATCAGGGCCAATATAATGTGCACAACATCTGGAATTTCCCTGGTAAATGAATATTCATGATCATTTTTTATTGTCTGTTTATTATTTAATGTTGAATATGACCTTAAAATTAGTATTTTAAATGTGATTATGTATTTTTTATTACAGTTTTATTGATTTATTTTACATAAATCTAGACATATTCTATGTGAAGCACTTTTGTCAATATTTTCTCTTGTTAGAAATTTCTCATAAATAAACTTTGATCTGATTTTTTCATGACTGTCACTCACTTCCTGACAGGAATAAATGAGTATATTACCAGAGAGATTCCAGATGTTGTGCACATTATATAGTGCCGATCAGTTTATGGCAGAAGATCACTTTATGGCACGACGATCAGTTTATGGCAGAAGATCACTTTATGGCACGACACCGGCATTTCGCCTTTTTCAAAATGGCGGCCTACTTCACTCCACTCTTTGCAATAGGATGTCCCCTCTACTAATATAAATTCATTGGTCTGTAACATCATACCAGTCCTGAAATCGGGATTTTGGTTTCTCTGCTTGATTCGCCAAGTACTGGTGGGCATATCCGTTTGTTTCTTTAGTTATCAATCCAGAAATCCATAGTTAGAAAAGGAAATCAACTGGTTCTGCATTGCTAAGATCCTTCTCTCCAAGATAACCGACAGGCTCTTTGAAGCTATGTATCCAGCCCTCATACACCTCTTCACCACGCGAAATCAGACAACCATCGTCTTCCTCATCAGATCCACCCTTCACCACCGTTTGCAGCGCCAAAACGGTTTTTATCGGCATGGTGATGTTATTAAACGGTAATAAGTGTCTGGTGTGCAGGCCACAGAATCTGTTGGTAAAAACACGTTACCTGCTTTACATTCAATCAGCCGTTTGTTTGTTTTTTTATTCACTCCAGTTCTGTATTTGAACTAGTTTGTGACAGTGTTATAAACGAGTTACGATCATTTTCAGTCATCAGAACTGAAACCGAAAAAACTTGTCTGAAAAGTATATTAAGATTAACATTAGACGTTTGTTGATTCCAGAAATGGCTTGAATAAACACACGTTCCGCTACGGCCGAAAAAGAGCGTCCTTTAGACTCACCTTGTTGTAAATCAGAGAGCCCAGCCGAAGGATATGTGGAACCCTGAAATAAAAACTCCACTCAGACTGGGAGAACCATGGGGAGCCACAGTCACGCCCTTCTACTTCCGGTCCATGGGTCCCCTGGACGAAAAAATAATGAATAGAAGTCAATGGAGCGATAAAAGTTATTTTCTGATCCAGATTGAAATGCACCATAGATTGAACAAATGATGTCCGTGAGTTGTAAAGACAAGTTTTGATGCCGAGAAAGCGATCATTTTCGACACGCGGCAAAAGTTATGTTATATTTTGTGTGAAGACACTTAGGCCCTGTCCCAATAACCGCACTTGCGCACTTCAAATGCGCGTTCCCGATGAGGGGTACAAGTGCGTAGGGTGTATTGCGTCATTTTACTTTCTTTAATAAGAGGGCGCAGTTTGCCACAAAGCGAGCGTATAAACACGCAGAGCGAGCGTTTACTCAGGTTGGGGGGAGGGAATAATGATATCGTGAACACAAAAAGGTTGTGGGAGGGCGCATGCAGTTAGGTTTTTCCTCAGTTTTCCAAACTCCTCTCTCACTTTTGTAAATCTCCCTCTCAGTTTTTTTCTTTCCTACTTTTAATTCCTCAACGTGCTCCCTCTCGCTTCCGAGCCCTGCGCCCGCTCACCTCAAGAGTTACCTTTGAGTGACGTCACCGACCCAGACTGAATCTCTGGATCCCTGATGAGCTCAAAAGAAGAAGACGTGGATGCAGAGCAGGAGTATGAGGGGCCGTATATAGGCCCTAATTCATTCTCACACTCACATTTTCACTCTTACATACATATATACTTTTGCTCACATACATATATTTTTCTTTCATATACATATATTCTTCCTCTTACATACATATATATTTACCTGATATACATATATATTTTCTTTCACATACATATATTCTTCCTCTCAAATACATATATTTTCACTCACACACAAATATCTTTCCTCTCACATACAGATATATTTTCTTTCTCATTCATATATTCTTCCTCTCATATACAGTACATAATTCTTTTTTCTCATAGACATATTTTTTTCTCTCACATATATACATTTTTCCTCTTACATAAGTGTATCTTATTTATTTATTTATTTATTTAAATAATATACACACAAAATTTATTTCCACTCTTGCTCCTATCTGTGCACAACCACAACGATACAAACTAGTTAAAACATTACAAACATTAAACAAGTTAATGTGAAGTATAATCTACATTACGATTTTGGTAAGTTTCTATATTTTCCTTGTATTACATCTATCTACTACATCATTCGAATCAGGCTATTTTCTAATTGTGATAGTAGCTATCGTAATGTAGATTATCAGACGAGTTCCACTTAACTTCACATCACCAAAAACACCGACCGGGTGGATACCTTTTACAGTGTTGCCGGAACCCTGTGAAGCAGCCAATCACGATGACCTTCTCTGAGGCTTGTGATTGGCTGGAATTGTGGCACAATTGTCAGACCTGCATTGAGTTGTGCGCGCGTGCCGGCAGTCCTGAGGACAGGTGCTGCACTGCACGCACGCAGAGAGAAACAGTTGATGGAGCCGGTAAAGGGAACTGAGCGAGAGTTTGTATCGTTGTGGTTGTGCACAGATAGGAGCAAGAGTGGAAATAAATTTTGTGTGTATATTATTTATTTTTCTTGGCTCAGATGTGTTTTCTTCTTTGAGTAAAAATATTTTCCACTCAAACTTTAACTCACGTGCAAGCTCAAAATATTTCTTTGCGCTCAGAATTACTTTTTGTTTGCTCAAGAATGAGTCTCAATACCAACGCCATATCCTACAACCCTCTCAGCGGATGTGTTAGACAGTCTCTTCACTATCCGTCTATCTTCAGTTGGCAGCAATAGAAGGCGTGCAGAGGAAGTTGTTGTTCCTTTCTGGAGAGACTACCTTACTGATGCAGAAGGTAATTCCAAGGGATTTGAACATTTGTTGCTTTATGAAACATTTTTGTTGCAACTGGTCTGTGTTTGTCAGTTTGGAATTTTAATTGGTGTACTGTTTTTGTCTAAATTCCAATTTCCTTTTTTTTTTTTTTTCGTCAGATGAAGAAGGAACACAGAAGCTGGGTTTGATTCTCGCCTTTGCCACAGGAGCCAATACTGTTCCACCAATTAGGTTTTCTCCACAACCTTCAATAGAGTTTCTCCAACAGGAGGATAATTCTGCTACCACTTCAAAACTGCCCATTGCAAACACATGCATCAATTGCTTAAAACTACCCCTCCTCA
>SSNP01000401.1:86224-150590 GCA_006937955.1 Pachypanchax playfairii | reverse complement strand
TGTCAGGGTCTGGGGTTTTGTGTTGGGCTTATGTTTGGTGATGGCTGTGTTTCACTGTAAGTTGTGTTTTCACTGGTGACTATGGGGATCTCTGCAGCTGGTGAGTGTGGTGCTTGTGACACTAATTGTCAGTTCCAGGGCGTGGCAGTCATCAGTGGTTGCAGGTGTGGATCGTTACCCAGCTCAGGAGAGCTGGGTATTTAAACAGAGGAAGAACCACAGACAGGCGCCAGTTCGTTGTCTCTTACACACCCTTAACGTGGTACAGAGTGGCCGGGGATTATTTATGACAGTTGTTTTCGTTAGTGCTACTAACCTGCCTTCTTTTCCTCATCTCGTAGTCATACATGCTGGAGCGCTCCTCCAGTTCTGAGTGCCTCACCGGTCACCGTGCTGCTGTCAATCCTGCCACAGTAACGACTGTGTAGACAGCCCCTGGAGCCGGATAGAGGACTCATCTCCGACGGGGTTTCAGCGGTCGTGAGCCTTCCGACCCGCTCTCCTTTCCCCGTCCTCGGACCCGTGTCCTGGAGCATCCTCCAGAGCCAGTGCCTCTGCGTGGTGAGTACCCGCCTATCGTGAGCACTGGCTTTGACACGGACGTATTGGAGCTCAGTTGCGGAGATACGCGACTGGCTCTTTCCCTCTGGCTCCTGTCTGTCCCTGGTCACCTCTGGATCCACACCTCTCCGGTGAGCGCGCTGCTGCCTCCCCTGCTGGACCCACGCAGGCATCGACAGCACCGCGTCCCGGACCTCACCGTACTGCCTCAACTCCTGGAGCACCACCCCCGCTGCAGTGTCCCGTGGATCTCACCATACGCAGCTTCAGTCACCGCGTCACCGTGAGTACCTAAGCACTATCCCCGCACACTGCAGCGGGCTGTTCGTGTGTGACTAACTAACGTCTCCTCCAGGATCGAGTCTCCACCCCACTGCAGTCCAGTCCTGTGGTTATTCATCGTGCACATTTCAGGTTCACTGTACTGTTGTCTTGTGCATGTAAATAATAAACTCACTTTCACTGATACCTGGTTCTCGTGTGTGTGTCTTGGAGTTGGGTCGCTTTGGAGTTCAGTTCAACCCCCCCCTACCTGGTAACTGAACCCGACAGTGTGTTGTAGTGACGCATTGTTAAAAAAAATGAAATTAAGTTTAAAACATGTTATGGTCCTCCACAGTTTGTCACAGTGCTGCAGTGAGCAATTGAGTCTTTTTTTCTCTCTTTTTTTTTTTTTTACAGTGTAGAACCCCTCACTCAGTTATTTACAGTAGATGAAAGTTATGCAATTCTAAAAGATCTGCAAATATTAGGTGCAATATTTTATGTTGTACCTATTTAATCGTGAAATGAATGGCACTTTTTCATTGATGCAGTATTGTTTTTAACCTTTAATACCAAGGTTTTGGGAATGATTTAATATGTAATGTGAAATTACATTTGTTTCTGCCTTGACTGCTTTAAGGTAGACTGTTTAGGACGTAACTTCTAGCCTCACATTTTGCATTTACAATGTTATTGTTTTAGTGATTCTATTCAACAAAGGATATGATTTTTTAATGGCAGTTTCAAGTTCTCCAAAGCCAGAAATTCAACAAAATGTTTCATGTTAGACCATTTCTTATACAAGCATGAACTTTTATTAAAGCAAAATCTTTAATAAAAACATTGAGGTTCCATCTTGCTTAAACTTATTGACAAAGTCTCTGAACATACACTTGACAAAATTTAGAGCTATACACAGTGTTCATATCTATTTATCATATCATGTACAACTTTAACGGTTATCAAAATCATTTTAGTTTTATCTAAGAATTCCTCCCTTCAAGAAAATGCACGAGGTTGCAAAATAAGTAAACACCATGATTTCCATCATCCTCAAATGGATTAAAAGTGTGCTGGAGAGAAAACATTGTAGCATCACTGACAGTTATATTAAGTGATGGAATAACAATATTATTGTTTGTCTGTAACTGGGAAATTGATGCATTACTGTAATTCCCAAAGCCACTGTTCGAGTCAAAAATGCCATTCATACTCGGGTTATGTATACCTGCATTGTTAATTACACCCTGCTGCCACAGTTGAAGAGGAGTTCGCCCTCCTTGTGTTGAAAGACCATGGTTATTCCACTGATTCTGAAATTCAGTGGCAGCCCTTTGAATTCGTGGCAAATAGATGTAATGAAGACAAAACAAATGTAGTTCATTAAGAGAGTCTAGCACACCTTCCTCTTCCATGAAATTGAAAAGATTAGCAAAATGAAATGACACAACTCGATTCAATTCTGCCCACAATCTCTCAATTCTTTGATTATGCACAGATCTGCCAGTAACAAAACACTTGAGGCTCTGTTGTTGTCCAGACAAGCAAGGTAGATGATGGTGCGACTGAAACCATCAACACAACCATGAAACACCATCCTCCATCTGACAAGCTTGTGGTTTGCATCTATGTGCCTAAGAGAAAGTGGAATCAATGAATCATTAACAGTGTTGTGGTAGTTACTGAAAAAGGTAAGTAGTTACAGTTAGTTACTTTATTCAAAATGTAACTCAGTGACTTACAAAAAATATTGTGTTATTAATATTGTGTTACTCTGAAAAGTAACTATGCAGTTACTTTACACAGCTCCAGCTTCCTCACGACCTTGGGTCTCAAACATCCATTATCTCATGTTATTTTTGAGAAAATAAAATTTGTTTTCTCGTGATTATCATGAGAAGATAGCTTTAAAAAAAAAAACATGCAAACATGTCTATTCTTGGCTTCCATAATTTTAAGAGGCATATTCTGGATTTGCAATTTCATGTAATTTCTAATATATGAATATCCTTACCAAAGCTGATTTGAAGAAGAGACATGATAAATCCGTCGACGTATTGCATGACGTCTCCTAAAGGACCGCCCCACAGGATCAATTTCTTGTAGACTCTGCCTAACACGCCACCTTTGAAGACGTAATCCACGTGACCTCAAGCTGCCGTGCACATATCTTTCACCTGTATTTGTTGTTGATTGGAGAATTTCACCAACAACTCTGTTGAGATTGTCATTAGATATTGCTGAATATGTAAGAGGCTGAATCCCAAGTTGCTGTCTGTGCCTGTAGAGGGTCCGACGGCTTACTCCTAAACATGTTGCAATATTTTGCCAGTTCATTCCAAGGGACATTAAATGAGAGATTTGCTCTGCTGAAATGCTGTACTGAGGTCGACCTTGATGTGCAGCCATGACTGGTGGAGGCAAAAGGATGTCTCTGTTGTCAGATCTGCATCTTTGTCTGGTTTCATACATATTTAGTAAAAATTGAAGACATCCATGTAAAGATTCTAACATACCAACTACTCTGTTTCTTGGATCTTCAACAAATCTTGGGATTGACAGAAATCTAGATAGGATTTGAATATGATCACGAAGGTCTTCATAGAGTCTCTGATGAACAAAAGAAGCTGCAGATTCTCTTTGTATTTGTTCAATACATCCCAAGACATTTCTAAAAAAATATCTGATATCATCTTCATTGCTTCCTACTCCCTGACTGAAAAACATCAGCAAAAAAGGAATTGCAATAAATTTGTAAAGTATCATTGTATTATGGTCTTTAGTACATCATTAGCACATATGGACTTGCCAAGCAGGTTTTGTTAAAGGATTTCCTGGTTAAGTAGCTACTTCCTGAAAAGGGATTAACTTCCTGTGTCAGACAAAGTGATGGATAAGAAGGAAAAAAACAAAAAGAGGTCAAATACACAAAATATAGGTCGTGTTTGAGCAGAATGTACACGTCTGATGAGAATGTATGCGTATGTGAGGAGAATGTATGCGTGAGAGGAGAATGTATGCGTGTGAGAAGAGAATGTATGCGTGTGTGAGGAGAATGTATGCGTGTGTGAGGAGAATGTATGCGTGTGTGAGGAGAATGTATGCGTGTGTGAGGAGAATGTATGCGTGTGAGAGGAGAATGTATGCGTGTGAGAGGAGAATGTATGCGTGTGAGAGGAGAATGTATGCGTGTGAGAGAAAAATATATGTATTTGAGAGGAAGAATATATGTATGTGAAAGAAAATATATATGTATGTGAAAGGAAGAATATATGTATATCAGGTAAATATATATGTATGTAAGAGGAAGAATATATGTATATGAAAGAAAAATATATGTATGTGAGCAAAAGTATATATGTATGTAAGAGTGAAAATGTGAGTATGTGAGTGTGAGAATGAATTATGGCCTATACGGCCCCTCATACAGGAGCAAAGTGAAGAGAGAGAAAGAGGAAGTTTAAACCTTCACTTCAGTCATATTGACAAATGTGAGGTCTCTTTGCTAACAAAATGGATGAACTTGAAACTCTGTTGAAGACCCAGTCAGAGTATCAGGAATGCAGCATCATGTGTTTTACTGAGACATGGCTAAAGGAACATATCCTGAACTCCAGCGTGTCTCTGTCTGGCTTTCAAACAATACGAGCAGACAGAGATTTGAAGAAAAGCAGCAAAAGAAGAGGAGTTTGTCAGCTGATCACACCTGCAGTCACCTGCTGGGGAAGCAGCATCAGAGCACTTTACATGAAGAGACTGAACTGATTTATAAGGAGGACTGATTCTGTCCTGGAGACTGAACTGGAGTCTCTTGAGTTGATTGTCCAAAGGAGGATGAAGAACATGATGGAAAACCCTCATCATCCTCTTCAGAACACAGTTACTCAACAACAGAGTGTCTTCAGTCAGAAGATTCTTCATAATCCGCTGCAGCACAGAACGTTACAGGAGATCCTTCCTGTCCACAGCTGGAACCCTCTACAGGAGATCCTTCCTGTCCACACCTAGAACCCTCTTCAGGAGATCCTTCCTGTCCACAGCTAGAACCCTCTACAGGAGATCCTTCCTGTCCACACCTAGAACCCTCTACAGGAGATCCTTCCTGTCCACAGCTAGAACCCTCTACAGGAGATCCTTCCTGTCCACAGCTAGAACTCTCTATGGCTCCCTGAAGAATAACTGAGCTACAACAACACTTGAATTTCCCTTCGGGGATTAATAAAGTATTTTTGATTTGATTGATTGATTGATTGAAGGTCTATGGGTGAAATATCAGTAGTTATTATTATTTCCAAATCAGCCAAATCTTTGTCATTATATAATGTCTCTCAGACAGATGAAAGAAAAATCTCTTTTTCATACATTGAAGCATTTAAAGGTTTAGTGAGTGTGTTATAGTTTGTTATTAAATTAGCATAAAATTNGAACCCTCTACAGGAGATCCTTCCTGTCCACACCTAGAACCCTCTTCAGGAGATCCTTCCTGTCCACAGCTAGAACCCTCTACAGGAGATCCTTCCTGTCCACACCTAGAACCCTCTACAGGAGATCCTTCCTGTCCACAGCTAGAACCCTCTACAGGAGATCCTTCCTGTCCACAGCTAGAACTCTCTATGGCTCCCTGAAGAATAACTGAGCTACAACAACACTTGAATTTCCCTTCGGGGATTAATAAAGTATTTTTGATTTGATTTTGATTTGATTTGATTTAACCAATCATAATGCAATTGAGATCAAAGTTTTCCTTAATTCTACTCCTAATCGATCTTCCAATGCTCATTGGAAACTTAACAACTCAATTCTTTGTCATGAAGAAGTTAAAAGTAGAGTCAAAAGTTTAATTCATTTGTTCTGGTGATAGGTGCTAAAAGAAAGATCATATAGCAAAAAATGGGAACTTCTGAAGTTTTAAGTAGGGCAATTCTTCAGGAAATATTGTTGTCAGGCTGCAAAAAAAAGAGAGATGAAGAAGATGAGATCATCTCTACAATTACACAACTAACTTCTATATGTCCAAGTAAATTATCTCTCCCAGAAAAAGAGAGATTATGCGAATACCAGGCTAAATTAGATTCACTTTATCAAGCTAGAGCTGAAGGTACCTTTGTAAGATCCAGAAGGCAGTGGTTAAGAAGGTGAGAAAATTTCCTATTATTTTTTTAACTTAGAAAAAATTCATTTTACACGAAATACAATTAATCAACTAAGGATAAATAAAAATGTATGCAGTGACTCTAGTCAAATTGCATGTTTTTGTAATAGCTTTTATAAAAATCTCTATAGCTCTAACCATAATGAGGAGAAAGCTGCTTCCTTCATAGATTCCCTAAAAACCAAACCAAAAAAGGATCTATTAGAGATAACCAATTGGCGACCAATTAGTCTTTTAAATAATGATTCTAAAATATTAGCTGCCATTTTTGCAAAACGCCTTAAAACAACACTAAATTATATTATTGACGAAACACAGTCAGGATTCATTACTAACAGGCATATTTCTAACAACATACGTTTGGTCCTAGATATCATAGACTATCCAGATTTAACTGAAGATGACAGCTTAATTTTCTTCTTAGATTTTTATAAGGCATTTGACTCAATTGAGCACCCATTAATTTTTACAGCCGAGCAGTTAGTACATTATATGCCAATGGTAAGTTTCAAGTTTATTTATTTATAAAGTGCCAGTTCATGACAAAGTCATTTCAAGGCACTTCACAGAAAAATCAACCAATTAATAATAAAACATTTTCTATCTAAGGAACCAGCCGATTGGGCTGAATTGTTATTTCAGCACAATCCCCCATCCTGAGCAGCACGATTGGCGACAGTGGAAAGGAACGACTCCCTTTTAACAGGAAGAAACCTCTAGCAGATCCCGGCTCAGGATGGGCGGCCTTCTGCCTTAGCCGACTGGGGTCTGAGCTGACAGGAAAGAGACACAGACAAACGCCGATGGATCCGGGCCAGTCGTCATGCCTATAGAAAGATAAACAGAGAAACAGTTAATGGCAGCAGTAACAAGCAAAGCAATAACAATTTGATGGCTCTAGTGGGAATATTTAATTGTTTGTTTATGTGAGATACACCCTCCTCAGAGGCAGCCAGAGTAAAGAAAGACAGCAGAGTGAAGAAATGTGGTCAGTATGTCCTCCAGCAGTCTAAACCTATTGTAGCATAACTAAAGGGAAAGCTCAGGAGAACCCAAGCTAACCCTGACTATAGGATTGTGTAAAAAGGAAAGTTTTAAGTCTATTCTTAAAACTACACAAGGTGTCTGTCTCACGGATAAAAAGTGGAAGCTGGTTCCACAGGAGAGGAGCCTGATAACTAAAAGCTCTTCCTCCCATTCTACTTTTAGAAATTCTAGGAACTACAAGCAGACCTGCAGTCTGAGAGCGAAGTGTTCTGTTAGGAGCATATGGAACAATAAGATCTTTAATATAAGCTGGAGCTTGGTCGTTCAAGGCCTTATACGTCAAAAGTAAAACCTTAAACTTTATTCTAGACCTTACAGGGAGCCAATGAAGTGATGCTAAAACAGGAGAAAGATGGTCTCTCATTCTAACTCTCATCAGAACTCTGGCAGCAGTATTTAGTGGTGTGTGAAGTGCCTTGAAATGACTTTGTCATGAACTGGCGCTTTATAAATAAATAAACTTGAAATAAATTTGAAACTTGAACTTGAAACTTTTGGTCAATAAGGTTAAAGACATCTAATATAAAAAACCACTGCTATCCTGCAAAATCTTTCCTCTCAAGATATAAAAAGACATTGATCCTTCCTGTACATTTTGTAACTCTGATCCTGAGACTGTTTCCCACTTGTTCTGGTCATGTACATTTACTCAAGAACTGTGGAGGAAGTTTTCCTTATTTCTCAGAGAAAAAGTTCAGCATTCTTTCCAACTTAACTTCAGGAGTATTTTGTTTGGCTGTACTAAGTATGAACGTAAACTTGAAAGAAATTATTTTGTAATTAATCTGCTCTTTTTTCAAGCCAAGTTCTATATTCACAAATGCAAAGTTTTGAAAAGTCAACCCTTGTTTTCTGTTCTTAAAAAGGAAGTGAAGCTCTAGTTGAATACGTTATCTACTTCACAAAACCTTAAAGCTGGTAAAATTTTGGAAGTGTTTTTAGACTTTGATGTTTTGTGAGCTCTGGTATGATCTGAAAGAATTTTATATAAAACACAATTTCATTGTAATAATTGTAATCTTTTTTTCTATGCCTTCTACCAAACCCCTGGTCTTTTTTCTTTTCTTCTTCTCTGTTGTTCGTCTCACCAATCTTCTGTTGTAAAGTACTGAACTTTAATAAAGTTTAAAAAAAAATGCACCGATCTCTTTGACGCCATAACCCCGTGTAACGCTGTCAAACAGTCAAATGGATCTCTCAAACCCCTCGACTTCCATAGATCAGGTAAAGTATAGTTTTCTGATTTTATTGTTGTTTTATAAACCAAACAATTGCCTACACTTGAACTTCTTTGTTTATATAGCATTAATACATTTTAAGCCTTGGACCCTTTTCAGTCAGGTGATTTCCGCTCACAGCAAAGCGCGTCCCACATGATCATGGAGGTGGGTTACTGTGTTTATTTTTGTAAACCTTCGTAAATATCATTAAATGTCTGACATTGGTAGTGAATGTAGATTCAAGGTTGCAAATAAGCAACATAACTATCGTGAAAAGATAGTTAGATTGTGCTGTAAGACATCCTTCACACATGTGGGGTGAAGGATGTAAGTTTATTATTTTTAGTGAAGCGCCTGTCAGTTATACAATCTGTTGGGGGAATATTCAAAACAACAAGTGAAAAAAATAATCAATCCTAGTATATAACCTTATGACCAAAAGTAATAATTGATCCAAGGTTGAAATTTTTAATTAGCAAACTGGAGTTTCGTGAGTTTGTTTGCAAGTAAGGTTTTCTTGCTTTAAATTTTTTGCTGTTATAAATTGAACTGAGGTTTTAAAGCTGAATTATATTTTTAATTCATAGATCATTGGGATATTCTCTGTGACTACTTTTTTATTAATGCGATTGCCTTTTACAGATATGTGTAAATTACTTTTATGTGTTTATACAGTAACTCAAACATATTTTCTGATTGATGCTTTGGTTTCTCCAGAATGGCGAGTTCCAGGCCAACTTCTCATGCACCAACATATCAACACATAATATATTTGTGTTGACCAAAACAGTAGAAGAAAAGTCAGTTTTTACAGACTTCTGAAAATATATTAGTCTTTGAACAAATTAATGTATAAGTCAAAAGCATTATGATTGGAATAAGGATCCACAGGTTATCAAACGTTTATAAAAACACGTTAACCTTAACACTTTTGTCAAATTCCTTACAGAATTTGATTTATTTTTGAAACTCTAATAGATTGCTAAGCTTCAGCTCAAACTGCATTACTAAATCTTATAATTTTGTATGTGTATTTAATAAATAATGTTTTTTTTTTCACAGAAGTAATTTGTATAAAGGAGTCAGCTGCCCTCTGCCTGACATCTCTGCTCTGAAGGTTCAGGAGTTGTGACAATGACTGTCTCCAGTGGTGCACATCTGGTGGAGTCTGTTTGGTCCAGTGCGGGAGGGAAATGTGCTGTCCTAGCAGGTACACAGATACCCTCCCTTCCCTAGAGCTGTCACTCTATATTTGATGATGCACATTTTCCATTCATTTATGTACATTATTGCTGCTACTTTGTTTCTTTATTTTTTTCTTGTGGGATGTTTCTGTGAGTTTTGCTGTTGCAACAAGGAAATGTCCTTCTTCTTCTTCTCTTGCATTACAGACTGGGACCCCCTCTGCTCGTGCATTTGTCTGTACTGAACATCAGCTCCAGAAACTTTTTTAATAAAATACTGTCACATTTTAACACAAACCTACACACAGCATGAAGGCAATGGCAACAATTTACTGTGTTGTGTCAGTAAATCTGCCGTTGATGAGGAAATAACCATTATAACGGGTACAGTAAGTGTCTCCCTGAACTGGAACGTTCTGCAAACAAGCAGCCAAATATATTGAAATACATTGGAAAACAACAGAATAAAAAATATTCTGTCCAGTTTGGATTTCCCCTTGTGTGCGCAGCGCTGATTTTCTGTGCGCAAAGACCGCAAAAGCGCACGACTGCAGTTCATATAGAAAACCAACACATCAGTAAATTATTATGAATCACATGTGTTTGCAGTTACAATCCAAGTTATTTGAAATTATAAAATGACATGTAATTAGAAACCTGTTTCCAGAATAATCATGACATGCCCATTTATTGAAGAACCTGTCGATGAGCAAGCAGTGATTCTTCAAAGAGCTCTAAGGCAACAGGTTCCACTTATCATCCAGTCCAGGATTGATCCATTGCATTTTCCGGATGAGTATTTATATGAGCGCTACAGATTCTATATCTAAAGCACCATATACTGTATCTGTGCAAGTTACTGGAGCCACATATTAATAGGAGCACACGTCGCTCCCAAGCTCTCACAGTTGTGCAATCTGCGGGTTTTTTTGCCAGTTGCACGTTCTTGTACAGTGTGGGGGGGATGCCAAACACTTAAGTAAAGTCTTGTAATCTTCATATGTTTTAATTTATAATTCTTGCTCCGCCTGGGAGAAGAACGCAGCTCTTTCCTTCCCTTCATTCTCAGGTAACCAGCATCGATTGCTGGGGCAGTCACACCCCTTGCTGACCTTATTTTACTATTTGTTTTATAGGATGTCTACTTTTATCTCTGTATTTGTTGTTCGTAGCACTTTGCTCTGCGTCACTGTAGTTTTAAAAGTGCTTTATAGATAAATAAATGATGAAATGATGAATGATTAACAGGGGCTGGCTTTAAAGTCGCGTGAATGTGCCTCAGCCTGAGCGTCATTCGTGGAACCGACTGAGCCAGAAATGTTTAGCTATGTCAAGCAAGGCTTTTCTCTGGAAGCCTCGCTTCGTGGAACAGGCCCCTGATGATCATGATCATGATCATGATCATGAGAATACACCACATGATTCAATTATTACTGAATTTAATGAACAGTATTTAGAACATCTGACAGCATATGGACATCAAACTGTGTGTGAGTAAGTGAATGAGAGATGATATATATAAGTTCCAGCTGTATCAGTCAGTAGAAAACAGATGTAAACTAAAAATAAAGAAACAGACAAACGGAACAATTGTGTTGCATTTTCTTTATTTTTGTTTTTGCTGCGTTGACCACCGATAGAAACACCATCAGAGACACACTGTGTCCTGTATCATGAAAAATCAATCAATCAGCGTGACAAATTAGCACCTCCATTTCATTGTATTTCATTCTAAAAATTTCTTGTTGAAAATGCGCATTTGGCTGCGAGAGTTACAGAAGTTTATTTAGTGTTTCTAAACAGCCCAATCCCACTCAGTGTTGGGAGGCGGGGTTTTAGGTAAACCGAGCGTTTTTACTTCCTGGTCACAGAATAACTCGAGAATATAAATTATATTTCAGGACAAATGAAGTGAATATAACTCAAACAGTAAGGTTTTATCAAATATGTGCCGATCCCAGAGGTTGAAAACTGTAAAATAGCATGATACAGTCCCTTTAAGGAGTTTAGTGCTGGTCTTCTTGGCAGTGCAGCACCACTCCCACTTTATGCTTCCCTTAAAGGAACTTAAGGCAGCTTTACAAAATCTGACTCAGTGCTGCCACGACAGGCGCTGTGGCTAACTGCAGCCACCAGCCAAGCCGGCACGGGAGCGCGCACAGACACTTTACAGACTGTTCGTCTTCACAGCAAGACAATCCAAGTCCACGGCGGCCATGTACTTCCTGTTCAAGAGCTGTCGGCAACGCGCATGCAGCGTCAATTTACGTCACATCCCTACAACTGCGCGCATGTGTGTGCATGCTGCAGTCGCTCTTTGTGGGTGGTGAGCCAGTCTGTATCCTCACTTTGATTTACTTCCTGACCAAGCAGAGCATAAACTGGGAGATGGGGGTGTACCCCAAACAGCATGTAGTGGGGGGAGTAACCAGTTGAGGAGTGTGGGGTCACATTAAAAGCATGCACAAGTTCAGCTAGGTGTTCAGGTCAGCGGTGTTTCCTCTCTGGGAAAAGCGTCCTTAAAAAGTCATGCAAGGTCCTATTGAACCTCTCACATTGGGGGTTTCCTTGGGGGTGATGAGGTGTAGTGCGTGTTTTCTTCACCCCATACAACCTGCACATTTCAGCAATCACAGCACTCTTGAAACCACTCCTTCAATATTACTTTTGCAGTGGTGTCTGCTCTCTGATTTATCGTGGGGAATGCTTGGCTGAACTTTGTGAATACATCTGTAAGTACAAGTACATTTTCATATCCATCACTTGAACGTACACCTCTGACAGTTTTTAATCCATTTCTCTAAGTCCTCATTAGGGCTGGGATGACGTCGACGCAAAAAATACGTCGACGTAAAAACTGTGCGTCGATGCGTCGTCGGCCACAAACAACAATGGCGGCAGCAGCAGGTAGTTGTAGCAGCAATAACGAGTCCGACTCCAAATGAAAACGTAATTCGACAGTATGGAACTACTTCACCTTCAAAGGGAATTCAGTTATTTGCCAGCTGTGCCACCTGGAAATGGCATAATCATAAAAGCACGACGGCCATGCACCAGCACCTCAAAAGGCGGCATCCAGGAGCAGCTCGCACCACAGATGATAACACATCGTAAGTTTGAAACTTTTAAAAAACTTTTCTCTCTGCTTGTTTTGTTGTTCCGTGTTATATTACGCAATGACTTATCATATTTTATTACCGTCGTACCCCGTCATTCATCCCAACACCGCGCCAGCACACATGCATTGCACACACCCACTCTGTCGCTGTCTCTTTCACGCACACACACACGCACACACTTTCTCGCTCTCTCTGTCACTCACACACACACAACCCAAACTAAACTGCTATCTGTTTTGCTGGTTTTTATTTCTACTGGAGGGTGGGGGTCTGTGTCTGTGCTTTGTTTTGCATTTTATTATTCCTGTACTATATTTATTGTTGTATTGTAATTTTAACTAATAAAACTTTCTACTTATAGGCTACTGGTGATTTTGACATGTGATTGGTTTACTGAAGTTAAGTACAGTCATTTAAAAAAAAAAAAACATTTTATTAATCTGTGCGCTGTGTGTGGTTTATGTTTTCAGGAATAAGCAGAAAAGTGTGGAGGACTATTTTCTGAAGAAAAAAACAACTCCCTGCACCCCTGAGGAGGCTGCTGTACTTACTGAGAATGTCCTATCTATGATTGTGAAAGACATGAGGCCGCTTGCTGTGGTTGAGGGCGAGGGATTCAAAGTGCTGAGCATGTTGAAATGCTGACATTTCCTCCACTCCAATGCATGACATCATGTCTTGAGTTAAATGCATTTACACACACTATGTGCTACAGTAAGTGAGTATTTTATGGGACAAGTGACAGAATTTTAGTTTAAGAAGAACCACTGCTGCTGTTTGTTTTTTGTTAATTTTCTTGACTCAGATGTTGCTTGTTTGCACAACAGTTGTATTTATTTAAAGAGTATTTTATTTAATTTTATTTTTGTTAAATGCTACCTCTCATTGGCACTATTGCATAAAGGATGCAATGACTTGAATTTTATTTTGGAAGTGGTATTCAGAGAAATAAAAATGTATAGAATAAAGAAATGTGGTTTTTCATTGAGATACAAAGTAGCATACTGTAGTAAATTGCCTTAGAGGTCAAAGTATTGCAAATTAAATCGACAATCGAATCAAATCTAAAACTAATCGATTCAAAAAATTGAATCGTTAGATTAATCGATGCATCGACAAAATATTCGCTAGATTAATCGATTACAAAAATAGTCGGTTTGCCCAGCCCTAGTCCTCATGCATGCCACTCCAAAAGCATCTTTGTCTTAACAGGCCAGTTCTATTCCTTGGTGTCCATTTGATCATGCACACGTGAGCACCTTTTCCTTGAGACAGGAGGGTAACAACAACTGGCGACACTTTCCACGGCTTGTATCCTCAATCTCACGATACAAGCCCGTCTTCTTCTCTGAGGCGGGGCCATTGTTTCAGTAGCGACCGTACAGGCATTGATAGGGCTCTTCTTTCTTGGAAGGAAGGCTTTTGTTTCTTGGCCCAGAGCTCTCGCAGAACCTTGAGAGTTGGATCTGAAACTTGGAATGTTTGGAGTTCTGCTTTGGTGTAGCTGGGAAGAGTGAAGATGTTACTTTGGACTAAACCACTGTCACTGTCTGGGTCTACAACACTTAACTGCCTCACTCTACAGTGTTCAATCCCTGCAGATGCTAGCTCACAACCTAGAGCAGTGCCTACCCTGACGCTGTCACAGATAGCTACACATCCATCAAACTCTGCATCCTACGAGTCTGAATCAGACTCTGCTACAGCGGGCTGTCTGGACAGAGCGTCAGCAGCAGAGTTACAACAACCGGGCCGATACTTAACAACAAAATCAAACACAGCCAACTGTGCAGCCAACCGTTGTTGTTGGTAGATGACAAAGGGGGTTGTTATCAGTCAGAACCATAAACTTAGACCCTAAGAGGTAGCTGCGAAACCTCTCGGTTACTGCCCATTTCAATGCTAAAAGTTCTAATTTCATGCTGCTGTAGTTCTGGTCATTTTTCTCTGCCCCTCTAAGCCTGCGACTAGCATAGGCCAAGACATTTTTCTTACTGCCCTGAACCTGATACAGTACTGCACCTAAACCAAGGTTACTGGCATCGGTCTGTAGAATAAAGGGTAACTGGAAGTCTGCATAACCTAACACAGGTGCATCTGTTAACTTTGCTTTGAGTAGCTCAAATGACTCAGAACACGCAGGGGACCAGGCTGACTGGAATAACTGCTTGGCCTTAACTGGATTCCTCTCTTTAAAACAGACATTAACAACATCATGAAGCGGTCCTGCGACTTGGGAAAACCCTTCAATAAACCGCCTGTAATAACTACAAAACCCAAGAAAGGATCTAAGCTCTTTTACCGAGCTTGGTGTTGGCCATTTCTTTACAGCACTTACATTTTCAAGATCTGTGCCTACCCCCTGCGCTGAAACCTGATGGCCTAAGAACTTGACACATGACTGGAGAAGGCAAAACTTTTCAACTTTTACTTTTAAACCAGTCTCTTTCAGTCACTGGCTTCAAGACACTCACATGGGGTCAGAATGTCTAACGTTGCTGTTCCTGGGAGCCAGACATCACCGGGTGAGAAGTTGATTACTTGGACTGGGAACACATGGCTGTTGGTCGAGACTACAGTGGGCATAACAACTATACCACCAGGTAAGGGGGCATTGCTGGGCTCCAGGACAAGAGGGGAAGCATCACAGCAGTTTCTCATCAGACCTTTTACGTAAACTGTGGACACTGAAAGTGCAGGCAGGTGACACTTGTTTTTCTGTGCCACGCAAGCCATAGTTATCTTTTCCACCTTTTCTGTCTCTTGTACTCTCTGGAAAACTTCCCTCCACTCAAGAGTCCAGCTCTCCTCCGAGTGCTGCATCAAACTCTGTTAGGATTAACTCTCTGCACCTTTTTTCAATGTTCATTCCAATTATGCCGGGCAGGGATGGATCCTGTTCGCCTTTATCGGTTTTGTCATCTCTAATTATCGAAAATTCACATTCAGGTAGAGTTGCTCCCAACACTTGAATATCCAATTCGACGTAGCCCAGGTATGATAGTGGTAGTTTGTTAGCAGCAGTAATTTTCAGCCATTTTGATGTACAGTGCATGTCTTCATCTTCCCCATGGAGATGGTTCCTGAAAAAGCTTTTACTTAAAGTGCTAACATGGCTTCCTGAGTCTAGAAGGCACTAAAGAGAGACACCATCTATTTGAATGTTGACTATGGGACACTTCCCAACTGCATTTCTCAAAAAACACTCCTTCATTAAAGTTTTTGGTGAGCCCTCAGACTTCCCTCACATTGCTTGGCTCATAGCAACCGAGGGAACTGGTTTCCCTGCACCGCAGAGGTATCTGGGCCTATCTGGGCTTGGGTTCTGCGTGCTGGACACTGCCTAGCCATGTGTCGAATCCCCTCTCATTTGAGTCAGATTGGCTGGCCATCATCAGTATATTTAAGGGTCACTTTTGGTCTATTTGTCATGCTCCGAACTGTTTTCTGTTTTTTTAGCTCAAGCACAGCAGTTGTTAATTCTCAAATAGCCTGACCTTGCAGGGCTATTATTTAACTTCCTGCAGTGTTGAGGCCAAGTCATGTTCTGTTTTGGCGTCATACCTTGCATTGATGGGATTTTCCTTAGGACTCTCTGCAACCAGATGTTTTCTCTTGGCCACATTTGAAGTTCTGATATGGTCCTCAAGGCTCCACATGATGGGTCCTTCACGAACCATGATCAGACTGGACTGTGGCTTCTCTCTGATGAGTCTTCAAAGGTCAAAGCGGAGGGCAGAATCGCGCACCCCTTCGATGAACTGATCTCGTACGGCCAACTGTGGGTCATTAACCACATTTGGAAAAGTTAACAGGACTGAGTTCAACAAGTGAGAGAGAGCATGTGAATAATCTCTCAAGTCTTCCCCGTCTGCCTGTCTGCGCGCATAGAATGCATGTAACAACTGTGGCGTTGTACATTTCTCTCTAAACGCTTTACGTAAGTACAAAAACAAATCCTTAGTTTCTACATTCTGTCTATGTGTGCGTAACTTTATCTCATCTAGTGCACAACCTTTTAAATGTGACAGAATAAAGTCTACTTGATCTCTTTCCCTTAAAGCCCGCTCAACCTCCTCAATAAACTCATCTACAGAGTGAGTGTCTTTTTCTGGATCACCATTAAAAGGCACAGTCTGTTTCTCTCTTGGTACATACACAATATACCTGGTTTGTACATCACCCAAAGAAGTGATACTTGAAATCACAGCATCATGTTTTTGCCTCAGTTCACTCAGCTTTGTCTGTAACTCCAATATTTGGTTACCACTCCCTGATAGAGATGCAGCCGAGTCTCCTCCACCATGACTAGCTCCAGGAATAGGCGTGTCCGGTCTGCTTTCTTTGTCCGACATCTTGCAGCGTTTCTGGTTGTCCTGAAGTCCTTCGCAACAGTTGTGCTGGATGTCCTCACACAGCAGCAGTACTCTCAGATGCACAACTGTCCTCTTCACCACTACTCTTGTTGACTGGGCGTCACATCTGTGCTGGTATGTAGCTGAGATAATACAGTACAACAACAAAAAATAAAGCACCAGACACAGACTGTTCCCAGAGAATAAAGTGGTCCTTTTATTTCCGACTGCTCCCAAAAAGGAAAGCAGCATTAATTTAGCTACTGTGGCTTTTTTTAGAACAAGTGTATGTTTTTCAAATAAAGAAAAAAAGAAATACCTTTGTCAGGATGGTCCAGTCTCAGTTTTACAAACAAAAAAATGTTTCCACTTTACCAAGACAACTACAAATAAACAGAAAAAGACAACAGTAGTGGACTTAAATAAAACAACAAACGTAGGTCGGCTTTCAATAATCAAATCAAAATCAATCAAATCAAAAATACTTTATTAATCCCCGAAGGGAAATTCAAGTGTTGTTGTAGCTCAGTTCTTCTTCAGGGAGCCATAGAGAGTTCTAGCTGTGGACAGGAAGGATCTCCTGTAGAGGGTTCTAGCTGTGGACAGGAAGGATCTCCTGTAGAGGGTTCTAGCTGTGGACAGGAAGGATCTCCTGTAGAGGGTTCTAGGTGTGGACAGGAAGGATCTCCTGTAGAGGGTTCTAGCTGTAGACAGGAAGGATCTCCTGTAGAGGGTTCTAGCTGTGGACAGGAAGGATCTCCTGTAGAGGGTTCTAGGTGTGGACAGGAAGGATCTCCTGTAGAGGGTTCTAGCTGTAGACAGGAAGGATCTCCTGTAGCGGTCTGTGCTGCAGCGGATTATAAAGAATCTTCTGACTGAAGACACTCTGTTGTTGAGTTACTGTGTTCTGAAGAGGATGATGAGGGTTTTCCATCATGTTCTTCATCCTCCTTTAGACAATCAACTCAAGAGACTCCAGTTCAGTCTCCAGGACAGAACCAGTCCTCCATATCTATCTGTTCAGCCTCCTCGTGTCACATACTCTGATGCTCCGCCCCCAACAGGTAACTGCAGATGTGATCAGCTGACAAACTCCTCTTCTTTTTTCGCTTCTCTTCAAATCTCTGTCTGTCCGTATTGTTTGAAAGCCAGACAGAGACACACTGGAGTCCATGATATGTCCCTTTAGCCATGTCTCAGTGAAACACATGATGCTGCATTTCAACAGAGTTTCAAGTTCATCCATTTCGTTAGCAAAGAGATCTCACATTTGTCAATATGACTGATGGAAGTGAAGGTTTAAACTTCCTCTTTCTCTCTCTTCACTTTGCTCCTGCTCTGCATCCATGTCTTCTTCTTTGAGCTCATCAGGGATCCAGAGCTTCAATTTGAGGATTATTTCAGCCTTAGAAATGTCAGTTAGCTGCTCTTACTTGTAAACAAGTCTCTTGTTGCCATGGTTACGCATCATAACAAGTAAAAAAGCACAAGAGCAGAGACCCATAAACATACAATGTGCATTTGTAAAATAAATAATGTAAATTAACATCTAGTTGAACTCACTTCAAATGAGCAGTAACAGCTAACCCCAGATCCAGAACAGTTAGCAGCTGGACAGTGTTATCTCCCCTCTATTACCAAAATGAACAAAATTCGAAATAAACACAAGGTAACTCAATATGTGCTTTGTATTTTCTACTCACGCCAGAACGTAGTTAAACTTCATTAGACAACATCTTGATGCCGCTCCACGCTACCTTGTAACCTCTGGGTGCTTACTTCTATCAGCATCAATCTGTGTCACTTCTTTTCCTCTCCGGCTTTCCCGCGCAGCTCTCAATGTGTCGCCCCGGTGACGTCACATGTCCGCAACCCCATGCAACCGTTTTTATATTATACGCGTCGCAACAGCGACAGCCTCTAGCCAAACAGAGAACTGTAGACACCTTTTTTTTAACTAAGGGTTTTTATATTTGACCTGGCTACATGTTTTAAAGAAAGTGCTTGATTCCGATAACGGATGGACTGAGAAAGGGTGAATTTATTTATAAAGGTGAAATTATCAGCGGATTTCATGTGATCGATTTGTTGAAAAGGCTGTTTCTGTCAGGTCTCAGCAGTTGGTGAGTGGTGTGTTGTGTGTACTGGAAACTAACCATGTCATTGCAGGGTGTGACAGAGCAGCTGAGATGAATCCTGCTGATCAGGCGCAGGTGTGATTAATTACCCAGCCCCGCCCGGGCTGGGTAATTAAGCTCCTGTCTCTGACGTGCGTCTCACGTCCGCTCCCGTTCCTGGATTGTCTGTCTCTCCTCCTGGATCCGTCCACGCCTGCCCTGTTCCTCGCCGTAGCTCTGTCCACCCTTCTGCAACAAACATCATCAGTCGCTTCACTCTGGATCACTCTCGTCATCATCATCATCCTCATCAGACACACCACCACCACTGCTGTTTCCCGCAGTCCTCCTCCAGGCTTCTCTCCTTCTCCAATCACCTTAAGTCTGCGAGCACATTCCCAGCACACCGTACTGGTCATCATCAACCCAGAAACCGCATTCACTAACCTGTTCTCTCCTCCATCGCTAGAGTGCCTCCGGAAGTTCCCAGATCCCGTGCCTGAGTTCCTGTTACGATATATAATTTACAGACTGTTAACTCCTGGTTCTCTGTACAATCATCCTCCTGTAAATAAATCTTTTGCTTACCTCTCATCTTGTGTTGGTCTGAAGTCTAGGTACGGTTTGGAGTTCACCACAACCACAACATGACAGTTTCAGCCCTTCAAGAGACTCAGATCAGCGCCACCCAGGGGCTGGGAGAAATTCATGCTGACCTTAAGATTGAAGATTAAAAAAAAAGGAAAAAAATAATTAAGTGGTTCTCCTGTATTTGTCTAAAACATCAACTAATCAAGTGGTTTGATTGGACAGTCTCTCCAGCCATACCGACATCCGCATTTATATGGCTTCTGTGCTCCTAAAAAACTGAGACATATTACGGCAGCATATTACACCACTGCTGCAGTGTTCGCCGCTCTACCATGTCACAGCAGGAGAAACAGCCGCCGGCTGGTTCCGCGTCAGGTTCAGGACAAAGTAACAGTTAATGTCAGTTGTTTGTTGTTATATTGTTTTACTTACTGGTGATTCCACTATGTTACGGTACTTGAATGAATTGCGGACCAGTGTTTTGCATTCGGTCATCTTCTGGGGTTACGCGTGGCTTAGGAATTCTCCCCTGAGAGTTCTGTGACTTGTTCACATTTGTTACATTTCTTGACATTCTAAGCTAGGCCATTTGAAATCGGGTATATCACCTTTAAGAGTTTTCAAAGTTCCAGTCAAATGGCCTGATTGTTCTAAATCATTACGCTGACTCAAACGCTAGTTGGCAACAGTGACAACAGAAACTCAGAACAACTGCGGTCAAGTGAGCTGACACTTGGAAATATTGGTCAAGCCAGCCAACGCTAGCGCTCTTATAAAAATTTGCTTCGCGCATACAGCGTGCATTACGGTAATAGAGCATGGAGTGCCCTTACAAGCAGAAAAGATGAAGGACAGGAACTGAAAGACTAAAGCATAAGAAATGTTTATTTATGACCCATACGACGTTTATTCGTACTATATCCAGACGAAATATTTAGTATCATTGCTGTACACTTTCAGGGAAACGGAAAACCAGATTGCAGTATAAAACCAAGTTGTCATAGCATTTTGCAAAAACTAATTCCTGAAAAAGAGAAAAATGCCTAAGCGGTAAAAAAGGCTCTCTTCAGAGGTAGAAGGTCACCTACACTACCACCAGAATAAATATTTCACAATTTTATTGCAGAATTTTGTAGAAATATAAAGTCAATACTGTAAAATGCCTAAACCAAATAAGCAATTGTCCCATTTTCAGGAATTGATTTCTCTAAAATGCTGAGAGGTTATGAAAAACTTTCTTCATATTCTGGTAGAGGGTCACCCATACTACTATCAGAATAAATATTTCACAATTTACTGTAGAATTTTGGAGAAATATAAAGTGAAAGTATTGTATAATGATTTTGCAGAAAAGGCAAATATGCCAATTTCAAAAATTTATTTCTCTAAAATACTAAAAGGTGACAAAAAACGGATCCAGGTGGTTCATATATCAAGTCGTCTGGCTTGTTAACGGGAAGTCTGAAATTAATTTTATTTCAGATCCGAGATACCATGGTGACGCAGCACGCCAAAAAGCGCTCCCGAAACGCTCGCCAGCCCAAACCATAAAACGTTATGATGTGTAACATGTATCATATAGATCAGATTGGGCACCCAATGTGATGGATCATTGTTTCGTGGGGTTTTGGGTTGCCATGGCAATGGTATTCACAAAAAAACCCACCTCTCATTAAAAATGAACGTCAAAAACGTGACCTTTTTTGAGACCTTACTGCGAACACATAGTTTCACCTACGGACTCCATTCCACCTTATTTCACAAGGGATGGTTATATTTTAGATTTAAAGATCTCATACGAAACTCAGACTTCGTGGTCGTGGTGACGCCGCACACCATTAGAAGCACATTTTTGCACACAGGACAGACAGTAACCCCTGTGATGAGGTGTGATATATCAAATCGATTGGTTTGGGCAGTAAAGGTGAACTATATGGTTTACATTAAATTTGGGGTTACCATGGCAATGTAGCTTGCCAAAAACACCACCCAAAATGTCCTACAGCACCATGTGTCAGACATAACCCCACATGTGACACATCAAACTGACCGGGGTGCTGAGAAGAGAGGCTCTGTCATGGTTCTGAGGCATTTTGGGTTACCATGGTAACAGAATCCACCAAAAACCCTGCCCCTCCCTTTAAATCCAATGTTAAAATGGCTCAGATTATACTTAAAATGGCCGCTTTTTGAGAGATTACTGTGCAAACACATTTTAAAGATGGTATATAGAATATTTGAATTAAAAGCTATATTTTTAACAAAATAATGCCTCCACGGGGTGTTTAGATCGTTGTAGAATGAAAATACAGCTGATGGAGAATGGGAAAGATAGAAATTATAAATGTTCATGCCTGACACCAGCTTTGAACACCCTCCTGCATGACCTGGGTGAAAGCAGTCACACAGGCCTTGTTATCTGACCCGCTACTTTTATCTGACTTACACATTCTTCCTCAGAAGACTTTGTTTTTCCTAATCCAAGGTAATTGCGAGGTGCCAGCCGCCACTGGCTCGGCTGACCTGATCTATGATTTATGTTATTTTTTATTGCTGTTTACAAGTGAATAAAGAGACTGAGCTGGGGAGCGAGCGGCAGAGTGGTCACACAGAGTTCTCAAAGTTGTCTTGCAGAGGTACTGCGTACTTGACCCTCTCCTCAACTGAGTTTTGAACTAAACTTCTTGAGTGGTTGTGATTCTTCTATTTATAATAACAAAAGGCTTGGTAGAATAAGGAAAAAAACCTAACATGTTCTTGGTGCCATGAACCCGTTTCGCAACATACTCCATCACTGAGGGAAGAGGACGACAGCTGTAGACCGCAAGCGGCCAGGACAGTCATAGGACCCTGGAACAAAGTCCTGGGGGCTGAATTGCCATCTGGGCCAGCTTGTTAAGTCAACCTCAACCACCAACCTGGATTTGACGCGATCCGACAAAGAAGAATAATCATTCAACAAGGGGTGAGAATTGCTGATTTTCTGGATTAAGCTGTTGTGGTGTATGAGTTGGGATATTAAGTAAAAACAAGTTGTGTTTGGGAATAGAGGACCTTTATTGACAGTATCATACCTAATGAGGTTTAAGTCCGTGCATTAGTGATTATGATCCGTATTTCAATAACTCCTCCCAAAGCGTTTGTGTTTGCATAAAATCCACTATACGATCATAAAATGTTTGACAACGTGAACAAACCAAGTGACTGGCCATGAGATCAAAAGATTGCTGTTTGTGTGGCTGTTGTTATTGCTGTTGTGGTTCTTGTCTTTGTGATTGGGCTGGATGTCGCCGGACATCTGTAATATTTAAAGGAGCAACAAGCGATTTTTCACCGCTAGGTGTGCTATTGAGTACAGGATTGAGACCAAAACAAAGTCTGTCATGATTGACTTTCAGATGTGAAAAAATGTTCCGGATAATTCAACACAACCACAGTCTCCATTCAGCTTGGCTGAAAGCCACAACGACGTGCCGCCACTTTTCCTCTCTCATGACACGTGGCTAAATGTCCGCTACAGACATTTAGCCACTACAGCTACAAGGTAAAAGAGCAGAACTGAATGCAAGCAGTATAAAGGACAAGGTCGACAACTTTATGGCTTTCCGGAGCGAGTAATTACAGTAACACTAGATTAAAATAATGATTGTTCCTTACCTGTCCAGGAGAAGAAAAGCCAGCTCCGAGTCAAATTGTAAATTCTCTCGTTCTCTCAGTGCTCTCCATCTTGTAAAAGCAAGACCAATGTTTATCCTGGTTTTGTCCCTTGCTTTACCCGGTTTGTTTGTCATTGGCCGTGGCTTCTTGGGTGATGAAATGTGTTCCCGGTCATCTTCAGGTGAAAGCTTTGCTCCGCCTTCCGTCATTTCACTTCAACAATGTGTGTCGGCTGTACTGAGCGAAGGGAGGGCCTTCGCTCAGTACATGAAGGAGGCGGAGTTTCACATGCACCACCTTTGTAAACAAGAGGCTCGATATCAACACAGAGAGATGGTGTGTGACCTCATGCTATGTTCTAGATGGAATTACACATCTAGAGCTTCACATTGCATATTTTGAATTCTTTCAAACTGGAAATGATGAATTTTCGCTTATTGCTCCTTTAAGTCTGTACAGCACTAAATTGTTGGAAATATGGGAACCTCACAGTCAACTGCTGACTGCTGTTGTGAAATATATGTATTTGAAAGATCCAGAAAATATTACGTTTTTGTCGAAATGGCAGAAGAAATATGATGTTGACGGGAAGTTGGAATGTAAGGGAAAGCCTGGTACCGTGTGTGTGTCTGTGCTGTCTCTTTGTATGTGTGTGTGCGCTCCTGTCTTTGTCAGCAGCAGGTGATAGTCTCATATCTTTTATACATTTGTGTAATGAATGTGTGAGAAATCAGGTGTCTATCCCAAATAAGTAGTTGATCGGTGAACTTCGTACAGAATACAGACTAGTTCACCTGATTCTGAGGAGGAAAATTATATATATATAGTATATACATATATATAAAAATTCCCCTCTCGCCACTTGGACAGTGTTTTTTCTCGTTCCAAGCTCGGGTCCTCTACCAGAGGCCTGGGAGCTTGAGGGTCCTGCGCAGTATTTTAGCTGTTCCGAGTACTGCACTTTTCTGGACTGAGATGTCTGAGGTTCTTCCAGGGATCTGTTGGAGCCATTCCTCCAGTTTGGGGGTTACTGCCCCAAGTGCTCCGATTACCACGGGTACTATTGTCACCTTCATCTTCCAAGTCTTCTCTAGCTCCTCTCTGAGCCCTTGGTATTTCTCAAGTTTCTCATGTTCCTTCTTCCTGATGTTGCCATCACTTGGTGTCGCCACATCCACCACAACTGCATTTCTCTGCTGTTTATCAACCACCACAGTGTCCGGTTGGTTCGCCACTACCATCCTGTCTGTCTGGATCTGGAAGTCCTACTGGAGGCAGTTGAGCTATCCAGTCAGCTTACACTACATGCATACATATATATATATATATATATATATATATATATATATATATATATATATATATATATAATATATAGATAATAATAATAATAATAATAATAATAATAATAATAATAACAAGCTTGTATTAAAATAAAATCCATCACTGGGAGTTGATGCGAAGAACTACGTAAAACTGATGGAAAGTTTAGCCTATATATGTGTTATTAGTAGCAAAATAACTAAAAATTGAACTAAAAAGAGATGACGTCTTTTAAGAGATGACAAAATGTTCTTCTAATTTAATAACAAACTATAACACACTCACTAAACCTTTAAATACTTCATTATATGACAAAAGATTTTTCTTTCATCTATCTGACAGACATTATATAATGACAAAAATATGGTTGATTTGGAAATAATAATAACTAGGTAGCACCACCACTTTCTGCACTGAGGATCTGATGCACAAACTAAATGTTCGAGGCAAAAAGACAGACTTCTTACCGTGTACCATGGGACAACAAAAGGAGACTAAAGGTTACGTCCTGACAGATTTGGAAGTGTGTGCATTAGAAGGCTCCACATACATTGATCTGCCAAGAGTGTTGACACAGCAGCATATTCCTGTGAAAAAAAGGTAACATTCCTAAGCAACAAGATCTAAGTAGGTGGCCATATCTGCATGAAGTTTGTCTACCTCACACTGATGCAGATGTTGGACTGTTGATAGGGGTGAATGCCCACAAAGCATTGGAACCATGGAAAGTGGTAAACAGCAAAAGTGATGGGCCATATGCAGTGCAGACAGTGATGGCCCAAAGCAAGAATGCACAAGTCGGAATCATGATGCTCTACAAAGCTGTATAGCCAATTGCATATCAGTAGAGACTATTGAAGACTTGCTGATTCAGCAGTTCAACACTGACTTTCCTGAGAGGCGATATGAGGATAGGACAGAAATGTCTCAGGAAGATCATCAATTCATGCAATCAGTGACAAAGTCATTACAGTTTAAAGATGGTCATTACTACATAGGTTTGCCACTGAAAGATGAAAAGATTCATGTGCCAAACAACAAATGCATAGCAATGCAGGTTGCTAAGTCTGAAAAGGAAACTCACAAAAAATACTCAGTTTCACAAAGATTACTTAGGATTCATAAACAACATGCTTGACAAGGGGTATGCTGAAAGAGTACCAGAAGATGAGTTGCAGACAGATTGAAGGGTGTGGTATATACCTCACCACGGGGGTATACCACCCCAATAAGAATAAGATACGAATGGTGTTTGACTGCAACGCATCTTACTAAGGATTTTCCCTGAATGGTCAGTTACTTCAAGGACCTAACCTTACAAACACTCTGCTTGGAGTGCTGAACAGGTTTTGTAGACAGCCAGTTCCCATCATGGCTGATATTGAATCAATGCTCGAGTTCAAGAGAAGGATGCAAACCTATTAAGATTTTTGTGGTGGCCTGACGGTACTCTGGAAGATGAGGCAGTTGATTACTGAATGTGTGTCCACATATTTGGTGCAACCTCTTCACCAAGCTGCTCATGTTTTGCTCTTTGAAGAATTGTAGAGAACTGGCAGAATGAGACAACAGATAATGCAGCTCAGACACTCCTGACCAGTTTTTATGTGGATGATTGCTTGACCTCAGTGGAGACAGATCAAGAAGCAATCATTCTGGCCAGGGATCTGAAATCACTCTGTAGTAAGGGAGGATTTCACTTGACAAATTGATGAGTAATTCAAAGCCTTTCTGTTATCTATTTCTGAGCTAGAGCGAGCCACGGAAGTCAGGTCTCTGGATTTGGACAGCGGGTTGTTGCCTGCAGAACGAGCTTTAGGGGTGAGCTGGTGTACTGAAACTGACACTTTCCCCTTTGACATCAACGTGCAGAACAAGCCCCCCACAAGAAGAGGAATCTTGTCAGTCGTTGGCTCTGTATTTGATCCCCTTGGATTCCTGTCACCATTTGTGTTGCAAGCAAAGCTGCTCCTTAGAGACCTTTGTAAAAACAGAACAGAATGGGATGAGACAATCTCAGAGAATGATCTGAAATGATTGACAAGATGGATGGTGGATCTGCAGAAGCTTTCCAGCTATAGAATTAAAAGATGTTTCAAACCTACAAGCTTTGGACCCATCAAGACAGCACAGCTGCATAATTTCTCAGATGCCAGCGAGGACGGTTACGGGAGAGTGACCTAACTTGTGTTAACCAATGAACATGGTCAGAAGTCCTGTTCATTTGTAATGGCCAAGTCCAGAGTGGCACCACTCAAACAAATAACCGTGCCCAGAATGGAACTTACAGCTGCAGCCGTGGCAGTCAGGATGAACCGAATGTTAAAGCAAGAGCTGGGCATGCAGCTAGAAGAGTCGTTGTTTTGGACGGACAGCATGACCGTCTTGAAATACATTGAAAATTATGCTGCTCGATACAAGACGTTCATAGCAAACTGAGTGTCACTGGTAAGAGAAGCCTCCAGACCGACACAGTGGAGGTTTCTGAATTAATCAGAGAATCCCGCAGACCATGTCTCAAGAGGTTTGACAGTCAAGAGTCTTATGAGATGTGATAACCGGATTAAGGGGCCATCATATCTGTTAAAAACGTGCACCGAGTGGCCTGTCAGGACAGACCAATCAAGCAATCACATCGGGATGTCATTCGGGCTTGAAAAATGTAGTAGGATGGTCACAAAGCAAGGCAAGGTAGTCCACACTGAAGGGGTCTCACTCCCAGAGGAAACAATAGCATACACTGAGGACAGTTACAAGTACCTGGGAATACCACAGGCAAATGGCAACCTCGAGCAGGCAACAAGGGAAGCAGCAACAGCCAAATAACTACAACGAGTGAGTCAAATCCTAAGAAGGCTGCTCAATGGAATGAACTAGTCCAAGGCAATAAAGAGTTACGCCCTGCCAGTGATCAGATACTACTCTGCGGGAAGAATAAGATGGCCAAAGGATGAGATACAGACCACAGATGTTAAGACACGAAAGCTCCTCACCATGCATGGCGGGTTCCATCCCAAATCCAGCACCCTGAGACTGTATACACGCCGTAAGGAAGGAGGCAGAGGACTAATGAGCGTGAGAGCCACCATCCAGGAAGAAACATCGAAGCTCCATAAATAATAGTACAATAGTACCCGTGGTAATCGGAGCACTTGGGGAAGTAATCCCCAAACTGGAGGAATGGCTCCAGCAGATCCCTGGAAGAACCTCATACATCTCAGTCCAGAAAAGTGCAGTACTTGGAACAGCTAAAATACTGCGCAGGACCCTCAGGCTCCCAGGCCTCTGGTTGAGGACCCGAGCTTGGAACGGGAAAAAAGAAAAACACCGCCCAGTAGGCGAGAGGGGAATTTGTTTTTTATTTATTTTATTATATACCTATACTGGTGTTGACTACTTTGGGTCATTTCACATAAAGAGTGGATGACTCATGGTCAGTGTCTTGTTTACTTGTTTGACCATAAGAGTGGTTTATATAGAAGTTGCGCACTCTTTGGACACTGATGCATGCATCAATGCATTATGCCGCTTCATCAGTAGAAGAGGACAGGCGTCTGTTATCAGATCTGTCATAGGCGCAAAAAGAGAGTTGCGTGAAGCTATACAGAACATGGAGGACTCACGCATAAAAGAAGAAATGCTGAAAAAAGGAATTGAGTTGAAATTTAACCCACCTGGTGCCTCTCATCAAGGAGGTATCTGGGAACGCCTGATTCGAACGGTGAGGAAGGTGCTTGGAGCTCTGCTGAAACAACAGAGTTTAGATGACAATGGCTTGCACACATTGTTGTGTGAAGTCGAGTACATAATCAACAGCAGACTGTTAACAAAAATGTCTGAAGATCCAAATGACCTCAATGCACTCACTCCAAATCATCTGTTGTTGATGACAGTAAAGCCTGCAATACCTCCAGGTGTCTTTAATAAGAGTGATGCATATGGGAGGAGACGCTGGAGACAAATACAGTACTTACCTGACCTGGTGCAGGTGGACCACATAGTACTTACCCTTGCTGCAAGAATGTCAGCACTGGTCCAAGGTGAAAAGAAATTTTGCAGTGAATGACATTGATCTAATTGTGGATCCTTCAAGTCCAAGAAGTTCATGGATGATAGGCCATATCATCAAGACAATGCCGGATTCAAAAGGCAACATTCGGAGTGTACAAGTCTAGACGAAGAGCAGCGTCCTTGAAAGACCTGTAACCAAGTTATGTTTGTGTCAGGAAGCTGTGTGGACAGCTTCCTGACATAATGGACTGTTAAAGTAATAATTCACAGTTAAAGATGTATGTTAAGAATATGTTTATCATTGATTAAGAAAGTATATGGCTCTATTTAATTTGAGTAATTAATTGCCATGCCTACACAATTAGGGGCCGGGCATGTTAGAGCCATACTGGAAATAAACACATAGTAATTTCATAATTTTTTGTTTTCTTTTTCTTTTTGAAAGAACAGACTGTTGCATATTTTGTGTTTCTTATTAAGTTTAATATTTCTTAATTACCATTATGCTAATGTATGTGTGACATCTCAAGAGGCATGTAAGCTGTGTGTGTGACACAGAACAGCTGTCATGGTTCTGATACCAGGTGGGTTGTTTGCGAGCTCCAGAGGTGACCCAAACACCAGACACACACGAGCGAGGAAACAGTTCTTTGCAGTTGAAACAGTGTTTAATATTTACAGTGAAATATATACAACAACTGGGAAACTGTGCTCGTCTGCAGAACTCAGGACAGGTCCGTACGTGACAGGAACGGTCCTGGGTTGTGGAGAGAGAGAGGTTAGTGACAGTCTGTGAACCAGCTTGCGGTGTGCGGGGATCGTGCTCGTTAAACTCACGGTGACGGTTTGTGCGTCTTGCTGTGAGGAGGGATCCAGAGATGCTGCCGCGGGGGTGGTGATCCAGACTGTCCGGGTTCTTGTAGGTAATCCGGGTCCAGGTGCTGTCCTTGCCTGCGTCGATCCAGCGGGGGTGACAGCAGCGCGCAGACCGGGAAGGTGTGGATCCAGAGGAGCCAGAGACAGACAGGGAGCCAGGGGAGAGAGCGGGTTGCGTGATCCAGCAACCAGGCTCTAGAACCATCCGTGTGGAAGCCAGTCCTCTCGATAGGCGGGTACACAACCACGCTGAGGCACAACGATCCGGAGAATCGCTCCTGGATGCGGGCTAGGCACAAAAGGAAGAGAAGGCAGGTTAAACTACTGCAGATTCAGCTCACGTCTGTATAATAATACTGGCCACTCTGTTACCACGAAATCTAGTGGAACAAACTGGCGTCTGTCTCTTGTTCCTCCTCTGCTTAAGTACCCAGCTCTCCTGAGCTGGGTAATGATCCACACCTGGTTCCACTGATGATCCTGCTGCCACTCCCTGCAAGACAATTAGTACAGCACACCACCCACCAGCAGCAGTGATCCTGACAACGGCAGAGCGCAGCAGTCTTTGACCGTGACTACATGGAAGTTAGCCAGTCTCCTATAAGAACTTTTATTTTTGTACTTGTCATGGGAACATTTTGATTTAGTAAATGCTTGAAACTTTCAAAGAAGTCTTTGACTTGAGCTCACAAACCTGTCGAAGAATGAAATATGACAAAACTGCAACTACATCTGATATGTTTTTTTGAATGAAGGTATGCTTGTCGAACAAAGCTGCAACAGTTGCCATACATATTATTTGTGTTCATATGTATATTTAATTCCAATTTGAAAATAAATAAATGGTAAATGTCCTGCATTTGTATAGCGCTTTTCTAGTCATTCAGACCACTCAAAGCGCTTTCACACTACGCAGATGGGGGGGCAACATGGGGTTCAGTGTCTTGCCCAAGGACACTTCGACATGTGGCGGTGGAAGCCGGGATCGATCCACTAACCTTCAAATTGGAGGATGACCGCTCTAACCACTGAGCCACACCAATAGCAAAAGCAGCAGTCCTGAACATAACCCAACACGTTGGATATCCCCAGTTTGTGATTGGACGTCCTTGCAAGTGGATCTGATCGCTCTTAGCACACACCACACACTGCAGGAATATGTCAGAAAGGGAAAATCAGAGCAAAATCGGCCTGAAAATCCTGCTGTGTGAACTAGGCATAACTGATTACAAGTAGAAACCTCCAAATAAACCAGAACTAGCCATGGTGATCAATCAACCTGCCTCAATCAACTAGGCGTTGAAAGTAAAGGAAATAGATTCAGACAAACACAGGCTGTTGGCTACAAAGATTTTATGAGAGAGAACAAAGGTAGGAACAATGTTGATTTAACTTTAAGACTTCAAGACTAAAAAGAGAAAGGTGAACAAGACACTCAGTGCTTCACTTCCCTATCAGACTACACCTAATGAAAATTAAAGTAAACAATTGAATAAAAAGATTAATGAATTGTTCAGGAGTCTGGAAGTGGAATCCAATGGACCATTAGCATACTTGAACGTTTGCTGGGTTTGGATAGCCTAAAGCTTTAGAGAGCTCATTGTGTTATGACACTAACAAAAGAAACCTTGGTTCCCTGGAAGAAACTGAACCACAGCATCCCCAATTGCTGGGTAACATCTTAACTCAAATGTAAAGTGACACCAAAAACCATAGTGATAACATCACCAACATTAGTCTGACTGTCTGCAACACTAACAACTAGCTTTATCATTTTTATTTGCTCAGCTTTCCTTAAGACTGGGAGCAAAAAGGGCTCTTTATCCAACTCGTTTCTTCAAAATCTCCAGTAAGAAAGCAAATAAGCAGATTTGACATCTGTCTGGTTCTTATCTCAGCCCATTATGGACTGGTCATGAGTGACGGATGCCTAATGGAAGTGCTCAGTGGTTTTTGATGGCATTAGACTGAAAGTAGCTGTAAGTGAATTAGTGTGTAATGTTATTTCCTGGATATGGTTAGACATGTGTATTAGGATGTGGAGCCTGATCCATGGGGCTAATAGTAGCTTTTTACACAAAATGACTTCTCCTCCACTCACCGTGGTCCACCGCTCACTTGATGTGGTTTCTCTCTTAGAACTGCTCAGCTACATTACACTGGCTGTTTAATGGAAGTGGTGTTATAAAGTCCTAAAATAATAATTCACTTTTTGATGGTTGCAATTCAAAACCATGTTAGGCCCTCTGTTTAAAACTGATTTCTGCCCATGTACTGAATTAGGAATTTTTTTGGTGATCCTTCAAAAGTTGATTGCCATTTTCTCCTGTGTGTATGATAGAGATGTTAGGGAGAGAAATGCAGATTTGTATATTTTGGTTTTTATTTGAGATGGCTAACTTGTTAGTTTGGCCCTGGCTCTCCCTAAAGCTTAACCAGCCTTTCTGTGATTTTTAAAGAAAGACATAGAAACAGTAGAAAATAAGCAAGTTAAACTCTACCCTGCCTTTTTATCTGACCAGAATTCTGTTAGTCTCTTTAATCTTGTCGATCAGCTTGGGGAAATAACTGGTACTATGATGCACACCAGGAACTCCTGGGTCTCAATGAATGACCACTCACTGGTCTGACATGACCCTGGCACACTGTTCAACATTAGGCAGGGTGGAATGAGTCACAGCAGAGGATCCTGGGTTTTAAACCTTGGCTGGGGCCTTTCTGTCACAGGAGCAGCTTTCAGCATGGTTCAAGTCTCGAACAGTTGGGTGAAGAAATTAAGAACTTGATTGCAGATTAAACTACAAATTGAAGCAGACGAGGAGGAGTGATCTTCATCCATGTAGTCTGATTTGATGATTCTGAAATGTTTTATGAACGAGGCAAACCATTTATAACATTTTTTTACTACTACTACTACTGTCATTTAGCAGACACTTTTATCCAAAGCGACTTACATTGACATTTTTTAATTAAAAGATGTTTTTTCTTCTCTTTTCCTAATTTCCCCCTTCTTAATATCATTATAATATTTGTCCTCCTTTTCTATCCTTTTCTGGCTGCTTGTCCTGTTCTCTTTTTCTTCAGGTGAGTCCTGGCTAACTGGTGAGACTGCTGGTTTTGTAGATATTTTTTTTTTACTATTTGGCATTTTATAACTTGTTGAATCTGATTACTGTTTACAATTGATTGAAGTCATTTTCATAAAATTAACTTTGAATCTGGACTATTTATATTTGATATTGATATTTTTGTTTCATAATGTTGTGGCACTAAGGTTGCTGTCTATAGCAGAGTCCAGTGTGAATGGTTTCTGGGATTTTATTTTATTTTTTTACATGTCCATGACAACCCAATTTCCACTTTGGAGATTAATAAAGCAAACCTTACCTTACCTTATTATGGATGTGAACTGGGTTAGTTTTTTTTGTATTGTACCTTCAAATTACTTTTGTGAAGAACTGCTGCTTTATACATCAAATGGAATTAAATGCATTTCCTAAAAGAATGTAAGGCCTTTAATTTTCCTGTACTTGTAGCTGCTAATGTTGAAAATGAGAACAAAGTTCAATTTTAACTTTGATTATAGCTAATTATTTTTATTTTAATTGCACGTTTAATTACAAAATTTCTCAAACAGGTGGAGACCCCAGAGAGACAAGATTCTAACAATTGTACTGTACTACAGAAATATGGTAAGATGAATCTGCATGAGAGACAAGCTTTAGGTTGGCAAGAAACTCAAAACAAGGATCTCTAAATCTCTAAATTGCTTTCAGACACAATTGTACACTCAGAGGAGGAATCCACCAATCTGTAGGACAGGAGGAAAATGATGGAAAAGCAAATTCTAACTGCTTTGACAAAAATTAGATTTTTCTTTGAAGGCTGCACAGACAGTTGATTATATGGATCCACTGTGCATAGAACAGAGGGAGGGAGGGGCAAAAACAGACGCTTTGCATACTTGAGGGAGGACCAATGAGTCTGACATAAACAGGACACAGAAGTAAGAAGAAGCTGGGTGGGTGAAGGTATATAGATTTAAAAAGCTGTTTATTGACTTACTACTTGTTTACTTAGATGCATGAAGCTTAATGTAACAGAAAGAGAACATCAAGTGAAGACTGGAGTAACTGAGCTGCAGAAATATGAGACAGATAAACAGTGTCATTGTGAAGAGAAACTGCAGGAACAGAGAACATTGACCGGATTTTAGCTCACGGACAAACCAATACGCCTGCAGTGGGTCTGCTTTTTAGTTTCCTTCTGGTTCTTCTATTTAAAATCTTTTTACAGTGAACATTTATTGTTTTTTTCTATCATTTATACAATAGTGTGAAAATCCACTGAGAGAACGTTCTGCATTTTCTTCCATCCACATACTGCAAAGATGTGGTCCTGTATTAAGAACTTCTTCACTTATGAAACTACCAAGTCAGTGGTGGTGAAGAGCTGGACCATTGGCATCATCAATCGTGTTGTTCAACTCATCATCATCTCTTACTTCATTGGGTGAGTGTGTGTTTGGATATTTTCTGTGCTTTTGCCGCTCTGGTTGAATGAAATCAAATCCGAGTTGACATTTAGTCAATGTGAATATAATGAACAAATTAACTTGTGATAATTAACTGAACAGATTTTGCTTGACGTTCATTAGCATCTAACAGAAGATGTTCATTATCACTTTCATATTTCTGTCAATACAAATCCATCAACTGCAGTTTTAGTTAAAATTTACTCCCTGACTGTTCCTCAGGGCTGCACTGTGCTCCAGTGCAGCTGTGTGGGACTCCAATGTTAAAGATATAATAATCAAAGAATTACAGATGATATTAGTAAGATAAGATGCTTATGTGTGGTTAAAAAAAAAAGAGAGCAAAACCACAAATGGCCGCCAGTAATAATTTAAATTTTATTCTGCAGAGAGAAAGCACCACTTGGACAGCATGCAGCAATTCAGTGAGGTCATTTGAATTTGAATCATAGTTTATTTTTTTTATATTGATATCAGTAAACTACGTACACTTGCAAGGCACAGAGGAAATGGGCTTTTCCATAGAAGCAACACCCTTTACTTGAGCTTCCTCTTCTGAGTTTTCAGTTCTAGCAATTCCCCATCAACGTGTTTCTGCAAATGTCATTTTTATTTGGCCAATAAAGCTGATTCAGAATTGTAGTCACAGGAACATCTAACTGCTTAGAGATGGTCTTATAGCCTTTACCTTTAACATGTCTATAATTTTCTTTTTACTCTCCCGAGACAAATCTTTCCGTCGCTTTCTCTGGTACACACCATGTCACCAAACAACAAGGTGACTACCTGGAGCCCTATTTATTGGCACACTGACTGGTTACAAGATTGTAGACAGCTGTGATGCTTATTAGTAGACACACCTTGAATTAACATGGCCCTTTGGTCACATTATTTTCAGTCTTTTCTTGGGGTACTATCACTTTTGTCCAGGCCTGTTGTGTTACTTTATTTTTTAAATAATTCAGTTGAAGCATGGTTGAAAATCAATGTCTGACTTTCAATGCTAACATTCATAGGATTTTTATCTATTATTACATTTGTCACATTAAAGTTATTTCTCTGCCCTTTGTGAGTTTTTCTTTCACTTGACTGAAGGTACCAACAATTTTGTTCAGTAAAAGTGTAGTAAATATCTTATTGTTCTAGAAGTTCATTCTCAGACTGCAGGTCTGCTTGTAGTTCCTAGAGTTTCTAAAAGTAGAATAGGAGGAAGAGCTTTCAGTTATCAGGCTCCTCTCCTGTGGAATCAGCTTCAACTTTTAACCCATGAGACAGACACCCTGTGTACTTTTAGGAACAGACTTAAAACTTTCCTTTTTACACAACCCTAATGTTAGCATAGGTTACCCTGATTCATCCCTTTAGTTGTATTGCTAATCTTCTTTGGCGTCTCTACATTAAGGGCCGGGGGGGCCAGGCCCCACCAGATAGCGCTGTGGGGCTCAATGACCTGGGAACGGGCTATTTCTATATAGAGTAGTATTGTCTAAAAACTGATTCTGTTACCAAGAATATGCTGTTACAAACATTTGTTTATAACTATTTAAGTATTTATGACAATACTGACAAGCTCAGTAGACTAAATCCTCTAGAAACAGCGTTTGGGACCAGTCCTGGACGGCCCCTTAACGTCTGCTTAAATGATGAGCGTCTAAAATCACAGTGCGCATGTGCATCGTGTGCTCAGTGGAGAGCCGTGGGGCCCAAACACTCCAGCCCCAAGTTGAAATCATCCAAATAAAATACAGAATAGCACACCTCACTTTTACATTCTGTTAGAGAGAAGTGTGCAGCCATCCAGTTTCAGTTATTCTTGCTAGCTCCCGAGACAAAATAAAATAAAAATGAATGAATTAGATGTTTTGCAGAACACCCCTCTTGAGCATAAGGGGGATGACGGAGGGACACTGTGCCACTAAAACAGAGGAAAGAAACAGCTGTGATTATAAAGGAAGACTGAAATAGTGTGGAAGCTCAGGTGGAGGAGAGATTTTGCAATAGTGATCACCTTATAGCCAGGAGCGCACATAAGCAGTCTGCAGGTGCGCATACGCACTTAAAGCGCACAGATAAAAGTTTGAAATGCGCATTTGCATACTTAACATTGGTTTTAAATCAATGAATAATCCCGCTGATTTCTTGTGTTTGATTTATTTGACTGATATATTTCCTTAGCTTAGCCAAGGATCCAGCTGTAAGCGATCAGCTGATCTCTCTCATTGCGATGCAGCTGTCATGAAGATGCCAGTTTTCTCCCATAACTTCAGTGTTATTCTGCATTTCCACCAGGATAACAATACAGTTAAAGCACAGCTTGTAGATTGCACCCTTTTCAGCAAGTTTAGCAAATAATTTCCAAGTGCTGAATTAGAATTTTAGTCATTTTGTTGTATTTTATATGGTTCTTAAAAGTCAGATTATAATTAGTAGTGGCTATAATAGCTGTTGATTCGCCCCACCTAACTTATCATGCCAGAGACGCCACTGCAAATCTTATTGTGCTAAATTGATTATTTAATTCAATTGGCTGGTTCCTTAGACAGAACATTATTTACTTATTGACATTTAATAACTCACAGAATCTGATTACAATTTGCAATTAATTGAAATATTTTCTATAAAACTAACTTTGAATCTGGAGCATTGTTGTGAAAATTTCTGTGAAATGCTTTGAAATTAAATTAGCTGTGAACTGGTGATAAAAAGGAATTCAACTGAACTGAATGCTCTTCACATTTGGCCAAAAGCAGTTGCAGCTCAGTGAGACACCGGCTTCAGTTGAGTTTCCATGCAGCCGTTTCTTTTGAGATACACGATTTTAGTATTTAAATAACTTCTGTAGAGTTTAAGATAGCAACAGTTACAGGCTGACCTTTAGAGGAACATGAGCTGAGCTAACTTTTCACTGCAAGTTGGGTTTTTGCAAGATTTGGAGTTTTCCAAACCCATAAAAATCCATGTTGTACTGCTCCAACTAAACTGTCTAATTCAACTTCACTGGTGCAGACCAATTTTTTGTTAGCATTGTGCTTTGGGGCGGGCATATGGGTGGGTGTTCAGGTATGACGATAGTAGCAAGTGCCCAGGCAAAGCAAAACTGCCAGTGGATGTACATGTAAAAGTGGCTATTGAATCTGTTTTAGAACTAGAGATTATTTCTTGGTTGAAAAATTAGCAAATAGAAGCACTTTGTGCATTTGTTAATCTTAAAGATGTGTAAAGATGTTTTCTCCCAACTGGATTTGGCAAGATTTACTGTGATTGGCTAAAGACAAATCATGGTAAGTAGACACTTGCTGGCGCGTCCTCCAATCACCTGAAGTTTGCTCAGTTGAAATCTTTGCTTTTTAATGTTTATATTTGCATTGTAGTTTTATGGACTAAAGACACAGTTTTGTCTTGGAGCTCTTTCTGTTTCTGTGTTTCAGTTGGGTGTTCATTTGGGAAAAAGCCTACCAGGTGAGAGACACAGCTATCGAGTCCTCAGTTATGACAAAGGTGAAAGGTTTTGGAATCTACAATAACAGGGTCATGGATGTCGCAGACTATGTCACACCAACACAGGTATGGATTATTAGATGGATCAGTGGACAGAGGAGACAGTGAAATGCCATAATTGTAATGTGCATTTTCTGCAGGGAGGTTCAGTCTTCTGCATCATCACTAAAATGATCACTACAGAGAACCAAGTCCAAGGATACTGCCCTGAGGTCAGCAACCATTCAGTATAGACATTGAAAGCATAGGCGTATGGACAGTCTTAGCTGCCAAAAGCTACTCCTGCTTTATCTGATACTGAATAATATCAGGCCAGATCAGCCTCAAAAGGAATGAACTCACACAGTGTGATTCACAAATGCACATGTTTTGATTCATAAATAGAATTTGGAGAAATATTTGTGATTTAAATTATCAAATCCACACAATCCGATTCACAAATGCACATCCAAAAATAATTTTGGAGGGACTTGTAATATAAATTCACAGTGCATACAAATTGGTGAATGTGCGTTTACAAACCACTTCTCATTTCCTGAATTTTGAGACTCTCCTGACCCAACAGGTCAACGAACGACATCATCGGCTAATGAAGCTGTCAATCAAATTTACAATCCCACCTTGCCAATCGCTTTCATCCAATCGTATGGCTCCTTATAGCTCAGTGTACATTCAGGCAGGTTTTTTTTTTTTCTTTTTTTTTTCCGAATGGAAATTTTTTTTATTTTGGTTCATGAAATGAAAATGGGAAAAAAAGATAACGAGCTCATTTATAATTTTGGTCTTGCCATTTTGAAGCAAGTGACCCAGAAGTTCTCTCTCCCCTGCACACCATGTAGAGAGCACTTGTTTATACACACATATTGTCAGAACAGCGGAAAAGCTCTTTGATAATTACAATTTGCTAAAAACATACAGTTAAGATTTAATGTTAATCCTTATGTCTGATCATGACCTGAATGCTTGATCTGGTTAAACAGATTCCATTTTATCTTGCTAGAACACATGGTTCTGGCTTATCTCTCTTAAAAGAGGAAGACAGAGACACACTGATCACGCCGTTAGCAGCTGTGTCTCTCCTCTGCAAAGCTAGAAATTCACTTCCTTGTCTGTGTGTTCATTTCGCCTCACTTTAATAACTTTAAAAAACTCTAACAGAAAACAAACTGCATCAACATTTGGATTAAAAATATCCCAATTTGGGCTGTTTTATAACTCAACCGCTGGGTCAATATTGCACCTGCCCATCATTAGTTAATTTGACCAAGCAAGATGGGTTCCTCCATGGTCCGTGTTAGGGTTTCTTTATGTTACACGTTAATACCAAAATGTAGACTTTACAAAAATCGATTCAAGACATTAAATATTTTCACGGGTCTAAATTTTCCTTAAATCAGTTTATTTAAAAATGTATTTTTATACATTTCATGACCCCACGGATACCCTGTAAAGAAGTAGCTTAAACTACCTTTCCTTGATAACAGTTCTTAATATGAATCATATAAACTCAAATATATTTTACTGTAGGAATTGTATTTTAAACAAGCCTTTTCATAGTACAAAATTTGGGCACAAAAGTGGAGACATTTTAAAAATCCCTGTCTTTATTGTCACCATTGTCAAGATCCCCAGTAATCTGCAACAGATTTAAAAAAAAAATAGGACAGGTGATGAAAAAAGGCAGGCCCACATGTCTGGGTCATGGCGTGTGTTCTCTCTCCTAGCACACCAAGGAAGGTTTCAAGGCAACATTCTGGATCATCTCTCTTCGCAAGCATCTTCCTGCTCCCGTGCGTCAGACGGCCACGTTGAGCCTGGTTCCTCTGCTGATGCAGATGACTGATCGTCTTTGAAGACCCTCTTCCTCCTGCCGAGACAAAACGGGAAAATGGAGACTGGTTAATTAAGTCCAGTTTAAAAATAGAAACAACAGATCAAATAAAGGTGCCTTTAATCATCCATTATTGTCCAAGGAAAGTTAAATTCAGCTATGACATGTAATAAGATTTAAATTCACATGAGGAAAATATAAGAAAAAGAATTAGAACATATGTACATATTGGATAAAATAAAACTAAAGAACTGTGCAGTTAAAAGTAGAACTGAGCAACTGAGCAGGATTGAAAAAAAAGTATTTGAAAAAAATGTAATGTAAAAATGTATTTAGCCTGTGTAATATGAGTGCTTTGTAGTTACAAGAGCTATTTTTTGATTCTGTGCATACTTGAAGTATGTTTAATAATGCCCACAGTGCTGTTAAATGCATGCACTAAGAATTGAAACTATAATAATTTAAACTTAGAGAAGGAATACAAACTATTACTGTCCTAAAATAATGACATTTAAGTGGGGGCATGCATATTTACTGAAAAGTCAAGAATTTTCAGCATATCAAAAAAGTTTTTCTGTCAAAACGGAGACACTGTCCATCAAATGAGATGCCAGGTAAAGCCCTCACCTGCTGCGCTGACCCTGCAGGACAATTATCTAAAACACACACACACAGCATACTGATCAGCAGATCTTTATCCATATATATTTACATAGTTTCAATTTTGGTGTCGCATATCTGAGTCTCTACTACAGGCTTCCATGAGCATTAGCTTACCTTCACAAGGGGCCGTTTCTTACACTTTATCAGCTTCAGGCCGTCACCATCTCTTATCAGACTGTGTCGCCGTGCCTCCAGCAGGAGGAGACTGGCGCTACAGTGTCCTCCGTTGTTTTGATAAATCCGTGATGTAACATCTGATCTAGCATCTAAAGGGCTTATAAAACACCTGAGTGGTGCACTTGTCTTGACGAGTTGGACATAACTTTCAAAACTACTTAAGGTTAACCCCGGGCGTACGTCCAGTTGGTGCACCCCTAAGCCCCCACCGATCTCAAACGCATATCCGTCCGTGCATTTTCTTTAATCCAAACATAAAGTCAGGTTATAGAGGATTCTGTGTGTAATTATCAAATAGCTTTTCCGCTGTTCTGACATTAGCTACGTTTACATGCAAATTTCCCCAATCTGATTAAAATCTTGGTCGATCGGAATTCCCAAATCCCTGTTTACATGGACACTAGCTGAAATGATCTGATCATGCCATGAGTACACATGCACCAAGCACTCAATCAGGTTAAATGAGTTGAGCATGCGCACAGCGAGTTGTCTTTCTGGGGGAAGAAAAAAAGTAAACAAACTCCGTCCTTTCTGCACGTCTTTCCCGCCCCATCGTGTGCTCGAGCTGACTCATGTTATCCCCAATATGGACCTTCTGCGGGTGATTACCGTTATGTTTGGGTTTTTACTGGTCGCATTAACCAAGCTAGAGGCTGAATACATATTACTACTGCTCCTCCACCACAGGAGAGGAGAGCAGGATGACAGGATGACTGCACCAGCAGACCACTTCTGTTTACCTCCCGCCATGTTTTCTACTTGGGTCTGTGAAAGCGGAAAGACGTCACGCTGAAGTTGTACGCATGCGCAGTGGGCTTTTTTCACCCTTTCTTTCCGAATGGGTGTGTACATGCACGTCTATCCGAATGAAGATCAGACAAAACCACCCCTCTCGATCGGAAGGAAATTTCATTCTGATCAGGCTGCATCGGATCAAAACATTCTGATTGACATGTTTACATGACGGATTTTTGTTTCGATTGGGCGTTTATTCCGATTAAATGTGCCCATGTAAACGTAGCTAATGTGTGTGTATAAACAAGTGCTCTCTACATGGTGTGCAGGGGGGAGAGAGAACTTTCAGGTCTCTTGCTTCAAAATGAGAATACCAAAAATTATAAATTAGCTCGTTATCCGTTTTTCCCACTTTCATTTCATGAATCAAAACGAAAATATGTTCCATTTCCATTTGTTCCATTTGAAAAAAAAAAAAAGAAAAACAAACCTGCCTGAATGTACACAGAGCTGTAAGGCGCCATACAATTGGCTGAAAGCAATCAGGCGTGCCATGATCGTAAATTTGATTGACAGCTTCAGTAGCCTATGATGTCGTTCGTTGACCTGTTGGGTCAGGAGAGTCTCAAAATTCAAGACACAACATACCCTCTCAATGACCAAGTAGACCAAATAGCAGGCAGGATGTTAACACGTGAGGCAAAGAGGTGGAACTATAATAACTCTTCTATAATGAGCAAACAAAGTGCGATTTGGCGGCAAAAAACAGAAATAACTGCTATGAAAAGTTGGAGATCCGAAGGCAAAACATAGGGAGAAGATGGTGAGGTTCTTACAAAATGAATGAGATTGAAAGAGATTTTTACAGGAAGGTGATTACTAAACAGACACAGCTGAGTAGGGAATCAAGGAGACTAAATCAGAAGAATGAGGAACAAATGTGAGAAGGGAGAAAGCTAAAGAATAAGCGGGATTAGATGGAGGAAAATACACAGGGGTGACTCGAAATAAACCACTGGAACCTCAAAATACAAAGAAGCAAATAGGATTCTAAAACTAGAAGTAAATTCAGATAAATCAATCAGGCAGACAAGAAAAAAACTAAAAAAACCACTAAAATAACCCAGCCTGACAAAAAAAAAGTTAACCCTTCCTTTTACAGTCCCCTATTAACCAAGAAATTACCTACTACTAGGGATGCACGATAACTATCCCGATAGTTATTATGCCGATATTAGGAAAAAATTACATCATTCAGATAATTCCGATAATGAAGTTTTCACCAATAAAGGGAGCTGATAATAACATAATAACAAACATGGTACAGCTGTTCTTAGCCCGGGAGTTTTTCAAACCTGCCAAGCGGTACGCATTTTTCGTAGCAACTCTGCAATTTGACATCCATCTATGCTGGTACGACTCGCTGCTCTAAACTACACAAAAAGCTGTGACTTAACCAAGACGTGTGGGTCGGGTTGTCTTGAAATGCATCCTTGAATCTGCACTCTCGCCTTCAGGGAATCTTTGGTTTTTAACATCTCTTAGCTTTTATTTTAATTGTTTGCTAGCTAGCCCAGCTTAGCTCAGCATGGCTTCTCTTTCACCCTCTCCTACTTTGACTTGTTCTGTGTGTCAGATGTTAAGTTATTCCTCTGCCTCCTTTCCTTATAATGGTACGTGTGACAAATGTAGTTTATTTGTAGCTTTTGAGGCAAGGCAGCCTGATCTGGAATCGCGGCTCCGTGCTGTTAAGACTCCAGTAGTTAGTCAGGTTCCTTTAGCGGGCACGGAGCAGCTAAGGCTAGCTTCCCTTAGCCTTAGCACAGTCCTAAGCAGCCCTCAGTTCGCCATCGCCTCGTCCACATTTCAAACTGTTTTTCCCCACTCAGCGACACACCCGCTGAGAAACAGACTCTGGCTACTGGCAGCTCCGTAGTCCGAAACGTGGCATTAGAGACACCAGCGACCATAGTCAAATGCCTTCCGGTGGCCAGAGCGGGCGACATAGAAGGCTACCTGAAACTGCTGGCTAAGGATAAGTGTAAATACAGTAAGATTGTTATTCACATTGGCAGTAATGACAACCGGTTATGCCAATAAGAGGTCACTAAAGTCAGGGGTGGCTCGAGGATTTTTTGTCTGTGAGGATTTTTTCTCTGCAGTAGCTTAGTAGTTCCTCACTGGCACTACGGAGTTGCTAATCCTTGTTAATGCTTTAAAGTGGCCTACTCCCTCTTGACCCATGACTGCAGACCTGTACATGGATTTAACTGCATCATCAAGTTTGTAAATGATACCACCGTGATCGGTCTCATCAGCAACAATGATGAGACTGCCTACAGGGAGGAGGTCCAGCATCTGGCCACCTGGTGCACAGACAATAATCTGCTCCTTAACAACACCAAGACCAAGGAGCTCATTGTGGACTTCAGGAAAGAGAGAAGAGGCTCACCTGATCCCATTCACATCAACGGGATGGCTGTGGAGCCTGTTTCATCCTCCAATTTCCTGGGGACACATATCTCGAAGGACCTGTCCTGGACCACCAACACCTCCAGCCTGGTCAAGAAGGCCCACTAGCGTCTCTTCTTCTTGAGAAAATTAAAGAAGAACCAGCTGTCCTCAGCAATCCTGGTGAACTTCCATCGCTGCACGATGCACGATAGAGAGCATCCTAACCAGCTGTGCCACAGTGTGGTATGGAAGCTGCTCTGTTGTGAAGCGTAAAGCACTGCAGCGGGTGGTGAAAACTGCCCAGTGCATCGCAGAGACTCCACTGCCATCCATTGAGGACATCCAGAGGAAGCACTGTCTGCGTCGAGCACGCAGTGTTCTCAAGGACTCCTTTCACCCTGCACACAGACTGTTTTCCCTCCTGCCTTCAGGCAGACGCTTCAGATTATCCAAAACTAAAACCAGCAAATTGAGGAACAGCTTCTTTCCCAGAGCTGTCTCCTTATTGAACTCCACCCCACACTGACTTCTTTGAACACTAACACCCCCTACATTTTAATACAGATGCCTGTACATTATGCCTATCTGCTTGTAACCCCTGTTTATAGTTCATACAAACTGTATAGTATGTTCATATTACTCTACATCCACCTATAAATATTACCAACATTCTGTACATATCTGCACCTGTAATTTGTATATCATGCACTGTTGCTCATTGCGCTTCTGGTTAGACATAAACTGCATTTCGTTGTATTGTACGTATACATGTGTAATGACCATAAATTTTAATCTAATCTAATCTTATCTAATCTAAAGGAGCTGATTTAGATTTGGGACTACATTACGACAAAGCAGCGCTGTAAGCCGCCGCTGTAAGGTGCAAACAGGGGTGTCAAACTCCAGGTCTTAAGGGCCACTATCCTGCATGTTTTAGATGTTTCCCTGTTTCTCCACACCTGATTCAAATCCTCTGCATTTCAGCAAATCCTGCAGAAGCTTGTTAATGATCCATTTATCTGAATTAGGTGTGTAGAAGCAGAGAAACATGGGAAACATCCAGGATAGTGGCCTTCGAGGCCTGGAGTTTGTGTGCAAGGACATAATGCAGTGCAAAAACAAAAATGTGAAGTACAAGTACATTTTAGTACTACAGTACAGACCAAAGGTTTGGACACACCTTCTCATCTTATTTTCTTTATTTTCATGACTATGAAAATTGTAGATTCACTGAAGGCATCAAAACTATGAATTAACACATGCAGAATTATATACTTAACAAAAAAGTGTGAAACAACTGAAAATGTCATATTCTAGGTTCTTAAAAGTAGTCACCTTTTTCCTTTAAATACGGCTGTGCACACTCTTTGCATTCTCTTGATGAGCTTCAAGAGGTAGTCACCTGTAAAGGTATTCACTTCACAGCTGTGCCCTGTCAGGTTTAATTAGTGGGATTTCTTGCCTTATAAATGGGGTTGGGACCATCAGTTGTGTTGTGCAGAAGTCAGGTGGACACACAGCGTATAGTGCTACTGAATAGACTTAAAATTTGTATTATGGCAAGAATTATGCTATAGCAATCCCAAGATACCGCCTAGCGCCGTGCTTGACTAAAGTTAATGTTGCTTTGGTGTGCAACTTTGCAAAAACAATGTTGGACTCCGTAATCTTCTCTGGTCCCCTCCCTAATCTGACCAACTATGACATGTTTAGTTGTATGTCTTCATTTCATTACTGGTTGTCTAGGTGGTGTCCCGATAACATGGGCTTTATCGTTAATTGGCTGACATTTTGGGGAAAACCTGGACTGATCCGAAGAGACGACATCCATCCTACCTTGGATGGTGCAGCTCTCCTTTCTATAAATATGGCTGAATTTATTACTCCTCCAAAACCGTGACAATCCAGGGTCCAGTCCAGGAAGCAGAGTTGTAGTCTTACACACCTCTCTGCAGCTTCTCTGTCGTTACCCTCCCACTTTCCTATAGAGATGGTGTCTGCTCAACCATGGTCCAAATTAAATAAACAAATTATCAGTTCTAGAAAAATAAAGAATAAAAATCTGATTAAAATAAACACAGTTACTAATATAAAACCTGTAAATAAAACCATTAGATGTGGTTTACTGAATGTTAGATCTCTTTCATCTAAATCTCTGTTAGTTAATGATTTGATAAATGATCATTATAATGATCTATTTTGTCTTACGGAAACCTGCAGCAGGAGGATCATGTTAGTATTAATGAATCAACTCCTTCTAACTACCTTAATCTTCATGTTCCTCCAGCAACAGGTCGAGGAGGAGGAGTAGCAGCTATTTTCCAGTCAGGTCTATTGATTAGCTCTAGACCAGTTATTAGTTATAATTCTTTTGAATTTATAACCCTCAATATTTCTCACCCAAATTGGAAATCAGAGGAACCTATTTTATTTGTTGTTGTATATCGTCCACCAGGTGCTTATTCTGAGTTCTGAGTCTGAATTTTCAGTCTTTTTATCAGAACTATTATTTAAATCTGATAAAGTCATTATAGTGGGAGATTTCAATATTCATGTTGATGTTGAAAGTGATAGTTTGAATATAGCTTTTAATGATTTTTTGGATTCAGTTGGTTTCTCTCAGAATGTAAACAAACCAACTCATTATTTATTTCCACATTAGGTATGTGTGAGTGAATGAGAGAGATGCAGAGAGAGAGAGGAGGGAAGGGGCAGGGGGACTGTGTTCTGCAGATCAAATAATCAGACGCTGTTTTTCAGATCTACATTGACTTTAATGAAGACCAATTTTTCCACATAGAATATAAGTTGTTATTGACTGACCAGTGACCACATTTGCTGTGCTAAAAACATGCTCAGACTGGACACAGGTGGACAACTGAAATGCTGCAGTGCAAAGCGTGTTAGATTGGGCCAGCACTAAACTGTATTTCACTGATTATGAGAAATGGAAGGGGTGGGGGCGAGTGTGTGTTTGTGTGTGTAGCTTAATTTGTAATATTATTTACACCACAACTACCTTTATTTTTTATAAAATACAGCAAGAAAGTGTCACTCAGAGTGTGAAGTATAAAAAAAAACTGTTTAGACCCAGCAGACGGTTTAAAAAAAGAAAAAACTCTGATGACCAGCAGAGGGGGAGGGGGGGAACGTGAGTCTTGTTATACCAAGGACCACGTCTGAACAAACCCCACGTTTACCAAAACTCCACTGGTTAAGTAAATATTACACACTAAAGTAAAAAACAAACTTTAAGCTGAAGAAATGGAAAAAACCCGCAAATCTGAGTAAGTGAGGGAGAGACAGAGAGAGAGAGAGAGAGAGAGAGAGATGTTCTCTTCCCAGTGTTGTGTGTGTGAGTGAACGGATCGACACTTGCAACACAATAAATCATTATGTTTATAGGGGAGGGACATTGTCACAGAACGCAGACACAGTCAGCTCCCCAATGAGAATTTTTATTAAATCCGAATACAGATATTGACATGTACTTACTCGTGTCAAAATCGTACTCGGCAAAAGTGCTTTATTCATACCGGATACTCGTTTCAGCCAAGTATCTGGCTCATCCCTAGTTAATACAGAGAAAGTACAGTCATACAAATTTCAGGACTTTGTGGTTATTTCTTAAGTATTTACCTGTAATATGAAACATTTTATAACTAAAAAACATTAGGAAACAGTGATTAACAGATCTTTCAATCTGTCTGCATTAAAATTCGGGTGGTTCCGGCTCGTTCCGTCAGGATTCGAGCAGCAGCTTGTTCATATTTATATTTTGTTTTGCTGGACTCAGATTGGATATTAAAGCAGAACTAAGTAAGTTTTGCTCTCGCTCTCCCCCTACTGGTCCCCTGTGAAAGCTCACTGTCGTAACATTCCCCCGCCGCCGCCGCAGACGCAGATGCTCTGCCGATGTTCACCCGCGACTGAGCTCTCTCTCGGTCCCAATCACGTTTCCTTTTTTTCTGCTCGTCGGTCAAAAGTTTTTTCGTTCTTTTTGGTTCTGCCATCTTTGCGCTCCTAAGGGTGGCGTTGCTAACAACGGCAAGGGCTTCATGCTTGTACTTATGTACGTGAGTGTGAGTGCCGTAAAGCAGGTTTGTTCTCGCGAGATTAGTCGGGTCCGATCCACTGAAAGTTGCAAGTGCTGCTTTCAGGACACAGACCCCGGAGGGAGGGGAAGGACCCACGAATCACCCCGCCAAGTCCTTGTTTACCCCCACAGGGACTCTAGAAAACATTTATTGAGGTGAAAAAACTTACTTAGTTCTGCTTTAAACCAGCCTATGAGAGCAAGGTGTACTGTTTCCTGCCCCGCTGTTCATGGCAACATCAGACGTTCTCTCTTCCTGTTTGCTACGTTTTATGCTACAGCTTTTACCGAGCAGCATGTTAGGCGTTGTTTTAACTGCTGGAGCTGCCGAATACTAACGAACAAAGGAGTTGTGACGAAACAAGTACAGGCCGTTCAAACTCGGGAGAACTTGGGTGTTATCGCCACCTGCATAGTTTTAGAGGTTAAAACTGAAAGATAAGTTGTTTATGTGTTTTCACACCCACCATGGAGGTAAGAACACCTGTGGAGCTAAAATATTCAACAGAAACCACAGAAAAATAGTTTTAAATGGAAGGGCCTCTTAAAAATGTATGGTCTGCGGTAAGAGGGTCCATGTTATTGTAGTTGTCCTCAGCAATAGGTCACAATATTGATCAGGCCAAAAAGACTTTTAAAAACTCAAAAACTGTGAATACCTATATATCAAATTAAAGAGAAGAGTCATAAATACAGTGGGGCAAAAAAGTATTTAGTCAGCCACCAATTGTGTAAGTTCTCCCACTTAAAAAGATCAGAGAGGCCTGTAATTTTCATCATAGGTATACCTCAACTATGAGAGACAAAATGAGGAAAAAAATCCAGAAAATCACATTGTCTGATTTTTAAAGAATTTATTTGCAAATTATGGTGGAAAATAAGTATTTGGTCAATAACAAAAGTTAATCTCAATACTTTGTTATATAGCCTTTGTTGGCAATGACAGAGGTCAAACGTTTTCTGTAAGTCTTCACAAGGTTTTCACACACTGTTGCTGGTATTTTGGCCCATTCCTCCATGCAGATCTCCTCTAGAGCAGTGATGTTTTGGGGCTGATGCTGGGCAACACGGACTTTCAACTCCCTCCAGAGATTTTCTATGGGGTTGAGATCTGGAGACTGGCTAGGCCACTCCAGGACCTTGAAATGCTTCTTACGAAGCCACTCCTTCGTTGCCCGGGCGGTGTGTTTGGGATCATTGTCATGCTGAAAGACCCAGCCACGTCTCATTTTCAATGCCCTTGCTGATGGAAGGAGGTTTTCACTCAAAATCTTACGATACATGGCCCCATTCATTCTTTCCTTTACACGGATCAGTCGTCCTGGTCCCCTTGCAGAAAAACAGCCCCAAAGCATGATGTTTCCACCCCCATGCTTTACAGTAGGTATGGTGTTCTTTGGATCCAACTCAGCATTCTTTCCCCTCCAAACACGACAAGTTGAGTTTCTACCAAAAAGTTCTATTTTGGTTTCATCTGACCATATGATGTTCTCCCAATCCTCTTCTGGATCATCCAAATGCTCTCTAGCAAACCGCAGACGGGCCTGGACGTGTCCTGGCTTCAGCAGGGGGACACGTCTGGCACTGCAGGATTTGAGTCCCTGGCGGCGTAGTGTGTTACTGATGGTAGCCTTTGTTACTTTGGTCCCAGCTCTCTGCAGGTCATTCTCTAGGTCCCTCCGTGTGGTTCTGGGATTTTTGCTCACCGTTCTTGTGATCATTTTGACCCCACGGGGTGAGATCTTGCGTGGAGCCCCAGATCGAGGGAGATTATCAGTGGTCTTGTATGTCTTCCATTTTCTAATAATTGCTCCCACAGTTGATTTCTTCACACCAAGCTGCTTACCTATGGTAGATTCAGTCTTCCCAGCCTGGTGAAGGTCTACAATTTTGTTTCTGGTGTCCTTTGACAGCTCTTTGGTCTTGGCCATAGTGGAGTTTGGAGCGTGACTGTTCGAGGTTGTGGACAGGTGTCTTTTATACTGATAACGAGTTCACACAGGTGCCATTAATACAGGTAACGAGTGGAGGACCGAGGAGCCTCTTAAAGAAGTTACAGGTCTGTGAAAGCCAGAAATCTTACTTGTTTGTAGGTGACCAAATACTTATTTTCCACCATAATTTGCAAATAAATTCTTTAAAAATCAGACAATGTGATTTTCTGGATTTTTTTTTCCTCATTTTGTCTCTCATAGTTGAGGTATACCTATGATGGAAATTACAGGCCTCTCTGATCTTTTTAAGTGGGAGAACTTACACAATTGGTGGCTGACTAAATACTTTTTTGCCCCACTGTACATAAAACAATACATGAAGTGAACATCAAAAAATATTTTTCATAAATTTTTTCCTGTCAAAGTTGTGTCCTCAGTTCCTGTCAACTCCATCAAATATTTTCATAAACCTCATTAAATTAGGCAATAGCAGTTCAGTTCTATCCCTGATAATGCCTTTACTTTTCCCTAGGTGTGCTGAATGCAATACTACCACACATATTCTGGTAATATGCTGGTGAAGGTTCTCAGTCATCCAGGTCATGGTAATCCAAGGCAACTGGACTTCATGTTTTCACCCCAATGGTGTAAAGTCCTGATGACTGATATTTTGTGCTCCAGAGGGTGATGTGAGTCAAAATGCAAGTACTGGTCAGTGTGAGTTGGTTTTCTGTAGACTTCAATGCTGAGGCTTCCATCTTGTTTAATTTGTACAGCACAGTCCAAGAAGGGCAGTTGGTTATTCTTCTTGCATCTTCCCTGGTGAACTGATGTTCTTGTCCACAGCATTAATGTGCTTGGTAAAACCTTCTACTTCCTTCATGAGAATTTTGACCCATGTGTCATCCACATACCCGAACCAATGGCTTTGTTCCATTGTAGGAGTTCACTGCTTTTGGTTTCTACTTCCTCCATGTAAATGTTGGCGACAACAGGTGACACTGGGGAGCCCGCCCATGGAGCATCCATGTTTTTGCCTGTAAAACTTGTCATTGTGTTTGAAATATGTGATAGAAAGGCAGAGGTCTAGGAGAGTACAGATCTGGTCTGGAATCAGGTTTGTCCTATCATTTAAGGAATCATCTTGTTCCCGTGAAGTGACATCAAAAGAGACAATGGGTTTCTTCTGGGGCCAGTTTGAGATCTTTAACTTTCTTGTGTAAAATCCACCGAATTCTGTATGTGATGTTGAGTCTTCTCAATCAGTGGGGCCAGGATAGTGGAAATATGTTTTGCAATGTTGTACGTGACCAAGTTGATGCTGCTTATCATGGGTCTGAGTGGTGTTCCTTCCTTGTGAATCTTCTGAAGACCATATATGCATGGAGAGGCTTCTCCTGGATAGAGTTTGTTGTAGAAAGCGCAGTCGATTACTTTGTCCTTTAGCAGATTCTGTAGATGGTCCATGATTTTCTTCTTGTATCCGCTTGTCGGGTCCCTCTTTAGGGCTTCGTGCGGGGTGCTGTTGCTCAAAAGTGTGGTGATTTTGCTGTGGTAATCCGTTGTATTTAGAATGACCGACTGTACAACATCACTTGTCCGCAGGTAGAATAGTGATGCTCTGGTCTTTGCTGAGGGAGGAGATGGCTTTTCTTTCTTGTGGGAACAGGTTGGAAGGTGGAGTCTTCGCATTTGACAGAGCTGTAACCTTGCTGTAACCTTGATCCTCAGTTCCTCAGCTTCCATTTCCCTCAGGTTATTGTTTCTTATAGCAGATTCTGTGGCAGTGATGAGGTCTATGTGTCTATGTGTTGTGGAGAAATGGCGAAATTGAGTCCTCTTCTCTGTTTGTGTGAGTATTCTGTGAGACATGTTTTTCAGTTCTGAAAGCTTCTCTGTGATTTTGGAGATCCTGTGGTTAAGAGCTTCTATTGTGACGTGGGTTTGTCTTATTTGTTCATTTAGCAGTTGTTGGTGTGCTTTTTTAAGAATCTCTTCCAGTCTGTGTCCTTTAATAGTACTTTTGAGTCTCAAGCCTTTTGGAAGGAGGCTTTGTTGTTTGCATCTCAGGTTGAAGCGGAGGTTGTTTCTGTAGTCAGCCAGCTTCCTTGATGTCTCATATTCCCTTACAATTCCAAGAGTGTCTTTCCCAAAGGGTAGGGCAATATGCTGTTGAAGGTTCCCAGTCATCCAGGTCATGGTAATCCAAGGGTTCAAATGAAGGCAACTGAACTTCTTTGGTTACTTGAAGACGTTTCTCTTCTCATCCGAGGAGCTTTGTCAATTCTAACTGGAAAATTGGAGAATCAAGCTTATGAGATGTAGTTCTCTATTGTTGTTTAATGAGCCAAGACTACTCTGAGTATAACGCCTCTCCCTCCCCTGGTGGGTCGTTGGCCTCCATTGAGAGTGAGTCGTTGTGTTGATTAGATGCAGGCATGTGGGACATAGACTGAAACTGCTTAGGTATGAGATTCAAAGCTGCATTATAGGTTCTAGACAAATGAAACCTAAGGCCCCCACCCCAATTTAGAGTGGGTTTTTGACATTTGACGTAGATGGCTTCTTTCAAGTGAAATAAGCCATCTACATCAAATGTGAAAAAGGTTCAACCTGTGCTTGACAGGAAGGATTTTTGTTTCTGTTCAGTTGGAGACATCATAGTGAAACTAATGTAAAAGGCATCAACAGTCCATTCAAGAATACAAAAGATTTACAGCAAAGCCCAAGATGTGATATACTTCATAGAATGTGCCAACGCCTGTTGCAGAAGGCATAAGTGCAAGCAAAAATTAAATCTTAAGTTAGATAAGTGAACCTGTTTCTAGGCTATAGGTTTTGTGTTGCAAGCCTTTTTAGCAGTACTGTTGTTAAGGAGGGGCTGCATGGTGGCGCAGTTGTTAGAGCCTTGCAGTGAGAAGGTCCTGGGTTCGAATCAGGGCTGGGACCCCTCTGCATGGAGTTTGCATGTTCTTCCTGTGCATGTGGGGGTTTTCTCCGGAGACTCCGGTTTCCTCCCACAGTTCAAAAACATGCAAGAGGTTAATTAGCAACTCTAAATTGTGAGTGTGTGTGTGTGAGTGGTTGTTTGTCTCTGTGTGGCCCTGCGATGCACTGGCGACCTGTCCAGAGTGTACCCCGCCTCTCACCCAAATACTGCCGGAGATAGACTGCTGATCTCCTGGTCAAACGTACAACTCTTCAGTCTCACAAATTGTGGTCTGTTGGTGAGGCAGTCCTTTATCCAGGTAATTGTGGAGGCCTCCACCTGTGTCTTCTGGAGTTTTTGACATAATAGCACAGGCTGAATTGTGTTAAAGGCACTGGAAAATCAAAAAACATGATACTCACAGTGCTGCCTGCTTTGTCCAGATGACAATAGGTTTGCTGAAGCAGGTGTATGATGGCGTCTTCCACTCCAACTCTATGGCAATAAGCAAACTGCAGTGGGTATTGAAACATGTTATTTTGCCTATTTAGGCAGACCAACATGAGTCTCTCCAAGACTTTCATGATGTGGGATGTTAGGGCAACTGGACTGTCGTCTTTAGGGGCCAATGGGTGAGATGTTTTTGGTACTGGAACAAGGCAGGATGTTTTCCATAGAACTGGTACCTTCTCCTGGGTGAGGCTAAGGTTGAAGTGACGCTGCAGAATCCCAAAGGTACAGTATGTAGAAATTTTACAGGTAAATACTCACAACAGTTTAATGTCCCACTGATGTTGAAACTAAAGTCACATTGTAACAGATTTCGATCTCAGTCAGCTGGGTGGTCGCTAGTTTCTTTCATTTTAAAAACACTGGTCCAGGACAGAATCATTATTTACACGTCCAGACTTCCTGGTTCCATAACGAATTACATGTGAGTCTGCAAGGCTGCCAAGTCTTCAACACAAGCAGCTGTAATTCTACAACGACCAGCAGCAAAAAGTAAGAAACCACAGCCTCCTTCCAACTGAGCAGCCGAGCTGCACATGATGGGGCGTTCAAATGCACTTAGGGAAACTCAATGCTGAACAAATAGGCCTCCAGATATTCCCCAAAATTGAGCAAATACAAGAAAAACTAAACGAGAATCAACATCAGAACTGGCAACTCAACAGAAAAATCAGGGAAGGGAGAGGGTGAGGGGCTGAGAACAGAAGGGGGCTTTTTCTACATGAACTGTGGGACTCGTATTTGATGACAAGGTCTAATTCTTACATACTGTACCTTTAATATATATTCAGTATAAGCTGAGGAGCAGTTTTTTCTTAATCTATTTTCACTTCAAACTATTTAAAAAACACATTTGCTCATTAATTAGTAAAGCACATGCATATTTGTTAACAACGTCAGTTGTTTGTCAAAATCTTTCTTCAGTTTTTGTTGTTTATGTAATAAAGCACTATGTGATCTACATCCTCTTATTCCTTAATTATTTAAGAAATAATTTTTGAACACATTTTTTAATTTTAGTATTATAAAAAACTAAGATATTTAGAAATCTGAGTTTTCAGAATGTTATGTAAACTTACATTGTGATTTCACATGTATTTTTATTACATATCAGAGTAACTAAATCCTATTACAACATACCTCAGACTTTTAGATTCTCATCAGACTGGAAGAACTGAAATTGTACACTTTTTAGTGTGTCTGATGGAGTTGACAAAAACTGAATCTGAAAGGGAAACATGTTTATTTGTCAAAAAAATGTTTCTATTTAGAACCTGTTCCTTTACAGGGTTAAATAGCTAAGACTTTTCTCAACAGAAATATAATTTTCCTATAATGCCACTTGTATCATTTGATCTTTTCTAACATGGTTGCTCCAAGTAAATGATCCACTTGCCTTGTGTTTCAGGTTAAATCATCATTATTATATGGATGAATGCATTATTATTGACTCATTTTTTACATTACAAATAAACCGTAAAAACGGTTTAATTGTAATGTAATAAATGCGATACAAAAAATCTATTATAAATACCATGATACAGCAAAAAACGTTTGTGAATTTTGTTCTAAGGATTCGTAAACATCTCAGTTCCAAATAATCAGAATGTTCAGGCTATTTTTTAATAAGTTGGGTCTTACAGGGTTAATATGATGTGCAGTTTTAAAAAAATCTTTTATTTTATATTTCCTATATTAATCCCTCGTGGGGAAATTTGGCTCTGCATTTGACCCCTGCTCACCGTGAGGTAAGGAGCAGAAATCAGCCATTATGAACAGCGCCCGGGGGCCGCAGTTGTGGGGTTCAGTATCTTGCCTAAGGATACTTCGACACGTAGCCTCTTGCCGGAACTCGGAATCAAACTCCGGCTTCCCGATTGGAGGGTGACCTCATTCCCGACAGACTACGGCCGCCCCAAGGCAGTGGCGGGTTCCGTATCTTGCCCAAGAATACTTCGACGTAGCTCGCCGGCACCAGGAATCGAACCCGCCATCTTTCAAACGAAGGGGCGGTCGCCTTTCTGCTAGACTATGCTGCCCACCATTTTGTAGGAACACCTCCTGTATTTCTTGTCAGTTGAAGTTATCCAAGGTTTATGTTGATAACAGCCCAACTTTAATGAAAGGCTAAAATTAATATAGTACCTTCCAATAAATTACCTTTTTCTTACATGTCCTTCAGAGTTTTTTTAAGCATTTACATTGTACCATCTTATCTTCAGCAATGTTGCTAAGTAAAACGTGACAATTTACTTATAAGTAAACTGAAATCAGACCGTAAAAGGAAGTCTTGTTTGTTTCCATGGAGTTATCAGGCTCTTACCATATAACTCACTATACATTATTCCATTTTTCCATGCAATCAATAGACACTATCTTCTCCAATGTTGAAAAGAGAATGATCTTGTAATGTTTCAGGCATAGGTGTCATTTTACCTACTTACCTAAGAAAAGCCACCCACCCACCTATCTATTATTTTTTATTTACCATGTCCTGTCTGACAATAAAGCAGTCGGAATTGATGTCCAGATGCACAGAAATGCCTGACAGATTTATTCTCACAAGCTGAGCATGCAGCAATCACTGCAATGTTCAGCTTGATACCTTTATTTATTATCATTTTATTTAGATGTTATTTTGTTTATTACAACTTTTTTGAGTAAGTGGACATGGCAAAGGAGAGAGGAAATGAGAGAAAAACAACAAAGAAGAGGAAAAAAATAGGTGGAAGAGAGTAAAATCTGCTTCAACACCTTCTGAGAGACAAAAACAAAAGCAGGAACACCACAACATCGACCAACATCTACATTTAAACACTGATAAGGTCATTGTGGACACAAATGAATAATGGCACTGCCTAATACACAACATCCCCAGTGGCAGTTGTATGGCGTTGGTATTGGTATATATATCATTCTTGAGCAAACAAAAAGTCATTCTGAGCGCAAAGAAATATTTTGAGCTTGCACGTGAGTTAAAGTTTGAGTAGAAAATATTTTTACTCAAAGAAGAAAACACATCTGAGCCAAGAAAAATAAATAATATACACACAAAATTTATTTCCACTCTTGCTCCTATCTGTGCACAACCACAACGATACAAACTCTCGCTCAGTTCCCTTTACCGGCTCCATCAACTGTTTCTCTCTGCGCGCGTGCAGTGCAGCACCTGTCCTCAGGACTGCCGGCGCGCGCGCACAACTCAATGCAGGTCTGACAATTGTGCCACAATTCCAGCCAATCACAAGCCTCAGAGAAGGTCATCGTGATTGGCTGCTTCACAGGGTTCCGGCAACACTGTAAAAGGTATCCACCCGGTCGGTGTTTTTGGTGATGTGAAGTTAAGTGGAACTCGTCTGATAATCTACATTACGATAGCTACTATCACAATTAGAAAATAGCCTGATTCGAATGATGTAGATAGATGTAATACAAGGAAAATATAGAAACTTACCAAAATCGTAATGTAGATTATACTTCACATTAACTTGAAGTTACAGTTGATGGAGCCGGTAAAGGGAACTGAGCGAGAGTTTGTATCGTTGTGGTTGTGCACAGATAGGAGCAAGAGTGGAAATAAATTTTGTGTGTATATTATTTATTTTTCTTGGCTCAGATGTGTTTTCTTCTTTGAGTAAAAATATTTTCTACTCAAACTTTAACTCACGTGCAAGCTCAAAATATTTCTTTGCGCTCAGAATGACTTTTTGTTTGCTCAAGAATGAGTCTCAATACCAACGCCATACAGTTGCAGCCCAAGTCAGTGAGTGTCTGTGAATATCTGTATGTACACCTGTGTGCATGGATGTGCCTGTGAGGTTTTTCACAAAAATTGTTTCACAGTGTGTAACAACCATAATTGTGTTGTCTCTTTAAGACTGTCTTAGGTTAACTATTTTATGACGTCACAAGAATGCACCGCTACCTGCCCTGCAGAACGCGGGAGAAACGTGCAGCAAATGGACGCACAGACTGATACTGTCTTTCATTTTCTTCTCTCTACTTTTACTAACGGTTATGTGAACTCTGCCTACTTTTTTGTTTGATTTGCTAGCAGCCATCTAACTGTGATGTTGTTGAAGAGTGTGATAATAAAGGGCAAATGCTGTGGCATTCCTAATCATGAGTTTTTCCTCCATGCCTTTCAACCACCAAACATAACCCAAACGAAAAGCCCCAGCCCTGGCCCCCTGACCTCAAAGCAGACCACAAGGCTAACCCAAGCCCAAGGGATCCAGGCCCCAACCCCTGGAGCAGCAGAGCCTAGGCCACCACAGGAGCAACCAAAGTCCCTTCCCAGACAAGACCATAAGCAACCCCCAGCACAGCCACCCTTCAACCACAGTACAGATGCCCCAGGGAGCCCTAGCGACAATCCCATAGACCTCGCTGGTAGCCAGCCACCCTCAAGCACTCCGGGACACAGGTCCAAAGTCCAAGACCCAAAGGCAGCCCCCCCAAAGCAGTCAGGAAGCACTCATATGGCTTCATTTTACTTTCTTTATTAAGAGGGCACAATTTGCCAAAGAGCGAGCGTATAAACACCAAAGTGAGCGTATACACAGGTTGGAGGGAAGGAATAATGATATCGTGGACAGGGCGTGTGGGAGGGCGTTATGTTTTTTCCTCAGTTTTCCAAACTCATCTCTTACTTTTAGAAATCTCCCTCTCGGTTTTTTCTTTCCTACGTTTAATTCCTCAACGTGCTCCCTCTCGCTTCCGAGCTCTGCGCCCGCTCACTTCAAGAGTTTCCTTTGAATGACGTCACCGATCCAGACCCAACCAGACGATGCCTTTGATGCCATTACCCTGCCATTACAGTCAAATGGATCTCTCAAACCCCTCGACTTCCATAGATCAGGTAAGGTATAATTTTCTGATTTATTGTTGTTTTATAAACCAAACAATTGCCTACACTTGAACGTCTTTGTTTATATAGCATTAATACATTTTAAGCCTTGGACCCTTTTCAGTCAGGGGACTTTCGCTCACAGCAAAGCGCGTCCCACATGATCATGGAGGTGGGTTACCGTGTTTATTTTTGTAAACCTTCGTAATTATCATTAAATGTCTGACATTGGTAGTGAATGTAGATTCAATGTTGCAAATAAGCAACATAACTATCGTGAAAAGATTGTTAGATTGTGCTGTAAGAGAGCGATACGATGATAAACAGTTGCGGATTGAAAACAAGGATCTTTTGTGATCGATTGTGACATTATAAACCATCTTATGTAAGTAGTTCGTATGTTGTGGGGTGAAGGATGTAAGTTTATTATTTTTAGTGAAGCGCCTGTCAAGTTATACAATCTGTTGGGGGAATATTCAAAACAACAAGTGAAAAAAATAATCAATCCTAGTATATAACCTTATGACCAAAAGTAATAATTGATCCAAGGTCAAAATTTTTAATTAGCAAACTAGAGTTCCGTGAGTTTGTTTGCAAGTAAGGTTTTCTTGCTTTAAATTTTTTGCTGTTATAAATTGAACTGAGGTTTTAAAGCTGAATTATATTTTTAATTCATAGATCATTGGGATATTCTCTGTGACTACTTTTTTATTAATGCGATTGCCTTTTACAGATATGTGTAAATTACTTTTATGTGTTTATACAGTAACTCCAATATGACTGTAACATTTTCTGATTGATGCTTTGGTTTCTCCAGAATGGCGAGTTCCAGGCCAACTTCTCATGCACCAACATATCAACACATAATATATTTGTGTTGACCAAAACAGTAGAAGAAAAGTCAGTTTTTACAGACCTCTGAAAATATATTAGTCTTTGAACAAATCAATGTATAAGTCAAAAGCATTATGATTGGAATAAGGATCCACAGGTTATCAAACGTTTATAAAAACACATATTAACCTTAACACTTTTGTCAAATTCCTTACAGAATTTGATTTATTTTTGAAATTCTAATAGATTGCTAAGCTTCAGCTCAAACTGCATTACTAAATCTCATGATTTTGGACATGTATTTAATAAATAATGTTTTTTTTTTATTCACAGAAGTAATTTGTATAAAGGAGTCAGCTGCCCTCTGCCTGACATCTCTGCTCTGAAGGTTCAGGAGTTGTGACAATGACTGTCTCCAGTGGTGCACATCTGGTGGAGTCTGTTTGGTTCAGTGTGGGAGGAAAGTGTGCTGTCCTAGCAGGTACACAGATGCCCCCCCTTCCGTAGAGCTGTCACTCTATATTTGACGATGCACATTTTCCATTCATTTATGTACATCATTGCTGCTACTTTGTTTCTTTATTTTTTCTTGTGTGATGTTTCTGTGAGTTTTGTTGTTGCAACAAAGAAATGTCCTTCTTCTTCTTCTTCTTGCATTACAGACTGGGAACCTCTGCTCGTGCATTTGTCTGTACTGAACATTAGCACCATCATCTGGCATCCCTTGTAACATCATTGGAGACTTCCCACAAAATTAAAAACAGCAGGCAAGAGCTGAGTTCCTGAGTTTAGTGACACCAACTAAGGAGGTCTCACCTAACTAGTAACTAGTAAATTCAGAGAAGTCTGTCACACAAGGACAGAAATATCTGCTGAAAGTCTGGTAAAAAGCCTTCTGGGACATCTCTATCAGCCTGCTGACGTGTTACAGTGTCTTGTCTTGGAACATATAGCAACAGGAGTACTGCAAGGTGAGCGGGTTCCTGATCCACACTGAAGCTCCATGGCTTGATGGGATACGAGCCTGAGGGGATGCCAGTGTTTGGCCTGATGTCCAAATGTGTGTAGATACTGTATGTTGACTGTCCTTACATTATGACCAAAGAGGGAACACACACTGAGGCTGTCCCATCATTGGCAGGTCCAGGGACAGATTACAGGAAGTGAGTGGTGTGACTTTGTCATTTACACAGAAGATGACACGTTCCTACAGATAATTGTTGGTGCCATTGAAAGTCATGCAAACCATTAAGAAAAAGGTTGATTATTTCTTTTTTTACTTCTTCCTCAATGCCATCTCAAACAAATTAAAGATTTCAGAGCAGTAAAAATATAATTAGTTACCGTGAATGAAAATACATGTAAAAGTCAAGGGTGACATGTTGCTACGCTGTGGTGTTGTTTCATGTTATCGTGGAAAATGAACAATAAATGACTTGCCTCAAAGCTTTCTGGTGTTTTGAATAATAACAAGACACATGCAGTGCAGATACAAATGCCCCTGGCCCATGTGGCACCATGTGATGAGCCCTTCCAGAGTGCAGTAGGACTTATAGGAGGAAAACAGCAGTCCAGGATGACTGTGGTGTCTGGATAGTCTTTAAATTCATCATGCAGGTTTTTCTGTATCTCCTCCTCTGGTGTCCAGATCCTCACTGAGCCCAGTTGTAAACAGGAAGTCGCTCCATGATGTTAGGATTCTGCTTACTGATAGACATACCAGTCGGCAAGGTCCTGCTGTTTGGACTCAAGCGCAAAAATATTCAAAAGCATGAAAAACTGGTCCATGGGTTGCAGGGTATGGGCTTTTGACTCCATGAAAGCTCTTCTCTGTGCTTGCTTAACACTGATAATGGATGGCAGGGCGTTCTGAAGTATTACTCAAAAACACATCAGGTCATCATGAAAACAGAAACCCTCTTATCATTCGGTCAAAACAAACAACAAAATTGACTTAAATTAAAAACTAACAGTGGAGCTAAAAATTGTTAAAATCGCTTTAGTATATTTTATTATGAAAGTGTTTTGTCAAAAAAAAGGTTAGTGGACTAGTAAAATAAACATTTATGTCGAACTCCTGCCAGGACTTGCACTTCCACAGATGAAAGTTAAAGAGCAACTCACCCTCAAAACAGCTTTTTTCTGCTAATAAACTGTATTAGTGGGTCTTTACCAATGCAACCTTTCAGTTTCTGGGCATTTTTTGACATTTATATGTAAACTTGTTAAATTCTACACTTTTTGGTCTAAAAATGTCTTAGTGCTGCCCTCTTAGGGTTGAAAGGTGGCTACTGCATTTGAATTTTGTGATTGGCTGAAAGCGGTTCATGCCTACGTCAGCACTGTCTCTAAGACACGCCTCCTGGAGTGTAAAACTATCTCTCAGACAGACACGCTTGCACCTGGCCGCCCGTTGTCTCCAGCTTCTCATTAAAGGTTCACACATGGATTTAGAGCAACTGGCTGAAAACTATGACAAACAGAATAACTAATATCATTAAAATCTGGACAAAGACTTAATTTTACTGCAGTGATTGTGTGGATGTGATTTGTGCACGTTATATTGCTATTCAGACATTTACTCATTTTTAAGGTAAGAAAACAAAAAAATGAATACGTTTTGCGTTATCACGAGGAAGTTTTGAAAAGCCTTTACTTCCTGTCTTTACAGTGTCTGCTGCAAAATTAGCTTCAGTAGCTGAGTGAAGCTGTTCTCCACCAACGGAAAACTTCAATGTACTGAATCTAGTTAGTCCTTCATTTGTGCAATTAAAATGGTCTTTATGCTGCTTTAGTTTCATAGGCATTAAAGGTCCTGCAGTTTTTTATTTATTTTTTTAATCACTGCAATGTTCAGCTTGATACCTTTATTTATTATCATTTTATTTAGATGTTATTTTGTTTATTACAACTTTTTTGAGTAAGTGGACATGGCAAAGGAGAGAGAAAAAGAAAGAACAGGAAAAAAGATAAGAAGAGGTAGAAGAGAAATTGGGAGAGAAAGAAATCGGCTTCAACGCCCTCTGAGAGACAAAAACAAGAGCAGAGACACCACAGCATTGACCAGCAGCCAGCCCCAAATGACATTTTCTTTCTTTCTTTCTTTCTTTCTTTCTTTCTTTCTTTCTTTCTTTCTTTCTTTCTTTCTTTCTTTCTTTCTTTCTTTCTTTCTTTCGCTTGCTTTGCATGCTGGATGTGGGTTCGAGGAGTGTCTGGTGAGTGTTGAGAGTTGATTGTGAAGGTTTAGAAAGAGTTTGAAGTAGTTCTTGTTGGTTTAAGTGGGATTGTTTGGTCAGTTTCCTCGCTTCAGATGCGTCCCTGTCAATGGGACATGGAGTGGGGGCAGAGGCGCCGCTCAACACCTCGGTGGAGCAGGTTCTGTTAGCAGTAGGAGATGAAATAGGACATGAAAATATTGTGTATGCCCCCCATATGAAAAACGGAATTGTGGTTTTTGTAAAGAAACTAGATTTTGTCTATTATTGAATTGAAAATGGCATCACAATAAATGACGAGTTTATTCAAATTTCACCGCTAGCTGTTTCTCCCACCCAGATAACTTTGTCTGGCATTCTGCCTTTTGTATCTAACGAGGCCCTGGTGTGGCTGAGATGTTTCAGAAAAATGGCCAGTGGTTTAAAGACTGTAAGTCTTGGTTGTAAATTAAATAAAATCAAAATCAAAATTACCCTACTTGGTAGCACTTCCTTTTACAGTCCGCTAATTACTAAGAAATTAGCTGGTGCTTATATGGTAAATCTTGGAGTGTTAAATTCGTGTGTATCATTCGTCCTTTCTATTTTCAATTGATAAACGAAAATCAAAAAATGAAAATCGGATTGTTTTTTGTTATTTGATTTTGAATCAGACACGAAAAATGAAAATTGTCTCGTTTTTTATATTTTGAAAATTTCGTTTTGGATCAAAAATACAAAATTGAAAAGGGACAACAGAATCTGTTTTTGATATTGAATTGCTGGGTTGTGCGTCACCCGGAAGTGAATTTGCGAACTGTACCCGTTTAGAGGCAAGGTCCCGCCTTTCTCGCCTCTGATTGGCTAGAAATGTTCTTACAGTTTTCTCAGTTAAAGAACAATTAACCCCCCCTGCCAGTGACTTACTTTCGCCTCAGGGAGATTTCCAAACTGGCGCTGAAACGGGCGTGCCGGGAGGACCGACGGGCACGAGCGGGAGGGGGCTAGTGGGCGGGGTTTGGGCTGTGATTGACAGTTGGCTTTGGCGCTGACACTGACAGCTAAAGTGCATAATGGCAAGCGATAGCGAGTCAAGTTTTGCAACAGAGAGATCCTTTGAGGTGGAAGATTTTTCTCCACCTCCCTCCCCTGAGATGGAGGTTCTGGAGGAGGGTTCGGTGGCGGACGCTAGCGGCCCTGAGCCGTATCGCTTCGAGCCGCGAGCTCCAGCGATGCCTGAGGCGGCCGGTGCTGCGGAGGCTGCCGTAGCATCGCTGCACCGTATGTGGCCAGTTTCAGAGTGGTAAATGGCGTTAGAATGATTGCTGATGGGTCTCTGATATAAGAGCAAATACTGAAAAACGTGTAATATATATATATACAGTATATATATATTACACGTTTTTCAGTAATTGCTCTTATCTAAGAGACCCATCAGCAATATGTGTATATATATATACAGTGGGGTAAAAAAGTATTTAGTCAGCCACCAATTGTGTAAGTTCTCCCACTTAAAAAGATCAGAGAGGCCTGTAATTTTCATCATAGGTATACCTCAACTATGAGAGACAAAATGAGGAAAAAAAATCCAGAAAATCACATTGTCTGATTTTTAAAGAATTTATTTGCAAATTATGGTGGAAAATAAGTATTTGGTCACCTACAAACAAGTAAGATTTCTGGCTTTCACAGACCTGTAACTTCTTTAAGAGGCTCCTCGGTCCTCCACTCGTTACCTGTATTAATGGCACCTGTGTGAACTCGTTCTCAGTATAAAAGACACCTGTCCACAACCTCAAACAGTCACGCTCCAAACTCCACTATGGCCAAGACCAAAGAGCTGTCAAAGGACACCAGAAACAAAATTGTAGACCTTCACCAGGCTGGGAAGACTGAATCTGCAATAGGTAAGCAGCTTGGTGTGAAGAAATCAACTGTGGGAGCAATTATTAGAAAATGGAAGACATACAAGACCACTGATAATCTCCCTCGATCTGGGGCTCTACGCAAAATCTCACCCCGTGGGGTCAAAATGATCACAAGAACGGTGAGCAAAAATCCCAGAACCACACGGAGGGACCTAGTGAATGACCTGCAGAGAGCTGGGACCAAAGTAACAAAGGCTACCATCAGTAACACACTACGCCGCCAGGGACTCAAATCCTGCAGTGCCAGACGTGTCCCCCTGCTGAAGCCAGGACACGTCCAGGCCCGTCTGCGGTTTGCTAGAGAGCATTTGGATGATCCAGAAGAGGATTGGGAGAACATCATATGGTCAGATGAAACCAAAATAGAACTTTTTGGTAGAAACTCAACTTGTCGTGTTTGGAGGGGAAAGAATGCTGAGTTGGATCCAAAGAACACCATACCTACTGTAAAGCATGGGGGTGGAAACATCATGCTTTGGGGCTGTTTTTCTGCAAGGGGACCAGGACGACTGATCCGTGTAAAGGAAAGAATGAATGGGGCCATGTATCGTAAGATTTTGAGTGAAAACCTCCTTCCATCAGCAAGGGCATTGAAAATGAGACGTGGCTGGGTCTTTCAGCATGACAATGATCCCAAACACACCGCACGGGCAACGAAGGAGTGGCTTCGTAAGAAGCATTTCAAGGTCCTGGAGTGGCCTAGCCAGTCTCCAGATCTCAACC
>SSNP01000401.1:0-81026 GCA_006937955.1 Pachypanchax playfairii | reverse complement strand
TAAAAAAAAAAAAAAAAAAAAAAGAGAGCCGACAATGGAGACGCCCCAGGACCAGGTAGCAGCGTAGGTTACGTGATCAACACAGAAACATGACTAAACACCGGCACGCAAAAAAGAAAAGAAAAAGGGAGGGAGGGAGCGATCACCGGACCACCAGGAATTGTCCCGGTCCTCCCGATTAGCCACTCCGGGCCTGAAACCAGCACCCCGGTATAAAATATCAACACAAAGTGGATAGTGGAGATACCATGCCTGTACCTTTGCAGCTCAGTGTCATAGCGCCCAGACTCGTTCATATTGTAATTTAGCAGTTGCATTACTGAAATACTAGATACTATTCAAAGCTGACAGAAAAAGGTAATAAATGATTGTCTCACACTGCAGGTATAAACCACAAACACTGCTATTATCACTGCTGTAATCAACCTGTCACGGTTCAGTTACCAGGTAGGGGGTTGTTCAGAACTCCAAAGGCGACCCAACTCCAAGACACACACACGAGAACCAGGAAATCAGTGAAAGTGAGTTTATTGTGGAACATGCACAAGACAACAGTACAGGAAACATGAAATGTGCACGATGAACAAACACAGGACTGGAACTGCAGTGGGGTGGAGACTCGATCCTGGAGGAGAGGCTTGTTAGCTACATATACAAACAGCCCGCTGCAGTGTGCGGGGATAGTGCTCGGATACTCACGGTGACGCGTGACTGAAGCTGCGTGTGGTGAGATCCGAGGGACACTGCAGCGGGGGTGGTGCTCCAGGAATCGAGGCAGAGCGGTGAGGTCCGGGACGCGGTGCTGTCGGTGCCTGCGTGGGTCCGGCAGAGGAGGCAGCAGCGCGCTCACCGGAGAGGTGTGGATCCAGAGGAGACCAGGGACAGACAGGAGCCAGAGGGAGAGAGCTAGTCGCGTGTTTCCACAACAAAGCTCTAATTCATCCGTGTATAAGCCAGTGCTCACGATAGGCGGGTAACTCACCACGCAGAGGCACTGGCACTGGAGGATGCTCCAGGACACGGGTCCGAGAACGGGGGAAGAGAGCAGGTCGGAGAGCTCACGACCGCAACCCCGTATGAATTGAGTCCTCCTTCCGGCGGGTTGACGACCACGCAGAGGCACTCAGCGCTGGAGGAGCGCTCCAGCATATATAACTATGAACTGAAGGAAGAGAAGGCAGCTTAGTAGCACTAACGAAACAACGGTCATAATTTCATCCCTGGCCACTCTGTACCACGATAAGGTTGTGTAAGAGTACGAACTGGTGCCTGTCTGTGGTTCTCCCTCTGATTAAATACCCAGCTCTCCTGAGCTGGGTAACGATCCACACCTGCAACCACTGATCACTGCCACGCCCTGGAAATGACAATTAGTGTCACAGCAACATGCACCACTCACCAGCTGCAGAGATCCCCATAGTCACCAGTGAAACACAACTCTCAGTGAACAAAACCCATCACCAGAACACAAATCTCAAACAAAACCCCAGACCCTGACACAACCTTGGTAAAACGTAATTCTTAGCAGTTTTTAGCTCCTTATTTTGCTCACTCACCTCAGACTGGCGCCCTAAATCCTCTTGTTGGCGGGGCATCAGTGTCGGTGGCCTTTGGCTCAGCCGTGGAAGAGCAACGGGACGGCCTCCCTCTTCAAAAGGAGCTTCTTCACAAAGCCTCGTTCATGCTCCAGCAAGTTGGTGAAGGAATCGCGGGTAAAATGTTGTCTGCAAACTCCGGCATATAATTTTCTACACTAAATATTGGAACTAAAATCTAAGTTAATAACGCTAACTAAATGCTGTGCTATCAAATCACTAACCTGAAAATCGAAGACGTTTGCAATGCTCTCTATTCCAACTCCAGCTCGCTACGAGGCGTGTCTACAGCTTAGCCGTTTTTATACTCGGCAGCGGCAGAGCTGCCACATCACAAAATCTTAAGAACCTCAGAGCCAATCATCAAATTGGACGCGAAATTCGAATGCAGTACACTGTTTAACCCTAGGAGGGAGCCACACAGACGTTTTTGGCTTAAAGTTAAGATTTTAACAAATATGCACTAAAATATCAAAATAATGACTGGGACATGTAGTTAAGACTACTAGACACCAGTTTAGACAGTTTATCAGCAAAAAAAAGTTGATTTGGGGGTTAGTTGCTTTTTAAGGGAAGGATAAGTGGTGCACTGCCAAGAAGACCAGCACCGAACTCCTTAACACAGCATGTCTCTGATGGTGTCTCTATCGGTGGTCAATGCAGCAAAAAAATAAGAAAATGCAACACAATTGTTCTGTTTGTCTGTTTCTTTATTTTTAGATTACATCTGTTTTCTACTGACTGATACAGCTGGAACTTATATATATCATCTCTCATTCACTTACTCACACACAGTTTGATGTCCATATGCTGTCAGATGTTCTAAATACTGTTCATTAAATTCAGTAATAATTGAATCATGTGGTGTATTCTCATGATCATGATCATGATCATCAGGGGCCTGTTCCACGAAGCGAGGCTTCCAGAGAAAAGCCTTGCTTGACATAGCTAAACATCTCACATCTGGCTCAGTCGGTTCCACGAATGACGCTCAGGCTGAGGCACATTCACGTGACTTTAAAGCCAGCCCCTGTTAATCATTCATCATTTCATCATTTATTTATCTATAAAGCACTTTTAAAACTACAGTGATGCAGAGCAAAGTGCTACGAACAACAAATACAGAGATAAAAGTAGACATGCTATAAAACAAATAATAAAATAAGGTCAGCAAGGGGTGTGACTGCCCCAGCAATCAATGCTGGATACTTGAGAATGTAGTGGCTAGCAAAAATTATTTATTAAAACATATGAAGATTACAAGACTTTACTTAAGTGTTTGGCATCTCCCACACTGTACAAGAACGTGCAACTGGCCCAAAAAAAAAAAACGCAGATTGCACAACTGTGAGAGCCTGGGAGCGACGTGTGCTCCTATTAATATGTGGCTCCAGTAACTTGCACAGATATATGATGCTTTAGATATAGAATCTGTAGCGCATCTTATAAATACTCATCCGGAAAATGCTACGGATCGATCCTGAACCGGATGATACATGGAACCTGTTGCCTTAGAGCTCTTTGAAGAATCACTGCTCGCTCATCGACAGGTTCTTCAATGAATGGGCACGTCATGGTTATTCTGGAAACAGGCTTCTAATTACTTGTCATTTTATAATTTCGAATAAATTGGATTGTAATTGCAAATCCCTGCATGTGATTATAATAACTTACTGACGTGTTGGTTCTCTATATTAACTGAGGCCGTGCGCTTTTGTGCACTGCTGAAACGGTCTTTGCGCACAGAAAATCCGCGCTGCGCACACAAGGGGAAATCCAAACTGCATAGAATATTGTTTATTCTGTTGTTTTCCAATGTAGTTCAATATATTTGACTGCTTGTTTGCCTGTAACGTTCCAGTTCAGGGACACACTTGCTGTAGCCTAACCGTTATAATGATTATTTCCTCATCAACGGTAGATATACTGACACAACACAGTAAATTGTTGCCATTGCCTTCATGCTGTGTGTAGGTTTGTGTTAAAAAGTGACAGATCTTTTATTAAAAAAGGTTCACACTGGAGGAAAATTAATCTGATATTTTCGGTCATCGGATTTTATCATGACTGTCTGAACAGTTCAAGGTTTATATGAACCCAGACTGATGTCACATTCAAAACTTATTTGGAAACATGTCCAACATAATCAAATGACACGAGCAAATAAAGGGAACGGTTGGTGTGTGTGAGGGGAAGAACTGGCTCATCCTAGTCCTGCTGGGTGTTGCGCTACATGCAGTGGCGCTAACTCGCTACTTCATTGTTTGTCAAACGCGAGACACAAAATGCAGAACAAGTCGAACGAAAAGGGGACATACTATATGAACAGTACATAGCTCTCCATGTTTGATGACTGGTTGGAAATGGTTCGTCGTAACGTGTCACCCGCTCGCTAGCTCACTGAAACAGTAGTGGCTCGCAAAAAATAACAACTTCCGGGTCACGCACAACCCATCAATTAAATATTAAAACAGATTCTGTTGTGCGGACCCTTTTCAATTTAGCATCTTTGATCCAACACGAAATTTTAAAATATAAAAACGAGACAATTTTCATTTTTCGTATCTGATTCAAAATCAAATAACAAAAAAAAACAATCCGATTTTCATATTTTGATTTTCGTTTATCAGTTGAAAATAGAAAGGACGAATGATACACGGATTGTGTTAATGGTAATTACCATGTGTATTAAGTAGGTAATTACAGAGAAGGTACAACAGAAATTACTCAGCATTTGCCTGATACCTATATGGAAAATTAAATGGTAAATGTCCTGTATTTGTATAGCACTTTTCTAGTCATTCAGACCACTCAAAGCGCTTTCACACTACAAGGTTTTGCATTCATCCATTCACACAACCCGATATGTAAACCAGGGTTAACACCGGGGTTAACACCGGGGTTAACACTCACACAACCCGATACGCAGATCGGGGGGACTTCGACATGTGGCGGTGGAAGCCGGGATCGATCCACCAACTTTCAAATTGGAGGACGACCGCTCTAACCACTGACCCACAGCCGCCCAAATTATAGTATATATGTGGCAAATACCATATGTAATGAGGTGGTAAATACAGAAGAAGTACTGCTGCATTTAGTAAGAAAAACCTCCATTATTACCCATCAACTCAATTAGGTTGTGACCAGTATAGATTTGTAATAACTAAAATTAAATTGTACCTTCCAATAAATTACCTTTTCTTACATGTCCTTCAGTTTTTTAAGCATTTACATTGTACTTACCTGTAACAACCCCCTACCCCTGCAGGAACAGTTTTCTTCTAGGATCCTGGTACATCTTAAATATTGGGTATGTTCTTGCTGAAGTTCTTAATAAATACTTAGTAAGTAAGCTGAAACTGGACTGTAAAAGGAATTCTGGTTTGTTTCCATGTTGTTACCAGGTTCTTACCATATAACTCCTAATACATTGTTCGTTTTTCTAAGCAAACAAAATACACTTTTACCATCTTATCTTCGGCAATGTTACTAAGTAAGACATGACCTTTTACTTCGTAAGTAAGTAGAAACTGGACTGTAAAAGGAAGTCTGGCTTGTTTCTTGGGTGTTACCAGGTTCTTACCATATAATTCCTAATACATTGTAACAGACACTTTTACCATCTTCTGCAATGATGAAAAGGAAATGATCTTGTAATGTTTTAGGCATAAAAAACACTCCAGAGTGCACAGAACAAGGAGCGGAGACTGTTCTTGAAGTTAAAAGATTTATTGAGTAGGTGCAGAGTGAGCTGTCTGCAGGAACACAGGATCTTTGTAATCGGAACTCATGTTCTGCAGTGGGGAAAGGCCAGAGTCAGTGGGTGGAAACACAGATGAGTTTTATCAGTGATACTGGAAACAAAGTTCAGTGTTCAGTGTTGACATAGTACTTACAGACGGACTCAATGATCACAACTGATGGACTATGATGTGGTATTCCAACCCATTTATTCACAGTTAACCACAGACACACCGTAAGAGCTGAAATCATGAGATCAAACATAAAATCATTCACTACACCATAAAAAGGAGAAAGTGCTAGCGTCAGCATGCTACCTCACTATCTTCTTGAAAACAGTAGCATTTCAACCTTCTTCTTCTTGTTTCTTGATGGGTGCCATCTAACTTTTAGATGCATTTACGCCACTTACTGTACTGGAGTGTGGGTAGCAATATAAATGCAGCCAAAAAATATCTTCAATAAACCACTTTGAAACAATCTCTAACTTATATTTAATTTCGTCACCATTCAGTTAATACTTTACATTTATTCCTCCACCCCAAATTTCTTTTAGTTTCTCTCTAGGTTTTTCACTACCTTTTACATATTTAAGTCCAGTAGGTGGTAGAAATGCACCCAAAAGTTAGATGGCACCCGCCAAGAAACAAGAAGAAGAAGAAGAAGGTGGAGGAGGAAGGTTGATATGCCGCTGTTTTCCAGCAGAAAACTAATCAGAAAATTATAATTTTCCATCCATCTTTAATTTAGCATCTAGTTGAAAGGCGAACAGGTATGTTTGTGGATTGTATCTGTTGTTTACATTTCAGATAATTTTGAAATGTATTTCTTGTAAGTTTTGGAGTAAGCTAGCATGCTGATGCTAGTACTTGCGTTCCCATTTTTATGGAGTAGGCAAAGGCTGAAAGTTGGTTAAGTGAATGATTTTATGTTTTATCTTATCTTTTATCTTATGATTCCAGCTCTTACAATATGTCTGTGGTTAACTGTGAATAAATGGATTGGTCACATCATAGTGCATCAATTGTGATCATTGAGTCTGATTGTAAGTTGTCAGGATATTTTGATACCCCAAAGTTAAATAACTATCAAAAAGACCATCAGTCAGACACAGAGTATGGTTTAATGAGCTTTGCAAAGGAGAATGCCCCAACCAAGGTGTTGAGACGATTCTGATGTGTTCACCTCTGCATTGCCTTTTTATTCACAAAGACACCTCCCATCTGGATGAAGCAAGGGAGGGGAACAAGTGTGGGTCAGATAATGAAGTCAGAGTGTAGTAAACAAACACATGTGGATGGACAACAGTCACAGGTCGTAAACCAACTGGTTTCCAAGATAAACACAAAAGTGTTTTTTCAGGCCAGGTCTCTTTCAGTTCACTTACTCCTGCAGCATGACCTGTGACCTTTTACCAACATCGTAAAACCTTAAAATCTCCAACATAAGTACTACGTAAGTTCTACGTTAACACTGAACTTTGTTTCCAATATCACCAGGCAAAACTCACTTGTGTTTCCATCCTCTGACTCTGGCCTTTCCCCACTGCAGAACAACATGAGTTCCAGTTACAAAGATCCTGCAGACAGCTCACTCTGCACCTACTCAATAAATCTTTTAACTTCAAGAACAGTCTCCGCTCCTTGTTCTTGGCACTCTGGAGTGTTTTTCATGCCTAAAACATTACAAGATCATTCCCTTTTCATCATTGCAGAAGATGGTAAAAGTGTCTGTTACAATGTATTAGGAATTATATGGTAAGAACCTGGTAACACCCAAGAAACAAGTCAGACTTCCTTTTACGGTCCAGTTTCCACTTACTTACTAAATAAAATTTTATGTTTTACTTAGCAACATCGCTGAAGATAAGATAGTAAAAGTGTCTTTTGATTGCTTAGAAAAAGGAACAATGTATTAGGAATTATATGGTAAGAACCTGGTAACACCAAAGAAACAATCCAGACTTCCTTTTACAGTCCAGTTTCAACTTAGTAAGTAAAATGTCATGTTTTAAATAGCAACATTGCAGGAGATAAGATGGTAAAAGTGTCTTTTGATTGCTTAGAAATTAGGAATTATATGGTAAGAACCTGGTAACACCAAAGAAACAATCCAGAATTCCTTTTACAGTCCAGTTTCAGCTTACTTACTGAGTATATATTAAGAACTCCAGCAAGAACATACCCAGTATTTAAGATGTACCAGGATACTTTTAGAAAACTGTTCCTGCAGGTGTAGAGGGTTGTTACAGTTAAGTACAATGTAAATGCTTAAAAAACTGAAAGACATGTAAGAAAAGGTAATTCGTTGGAAGGTACTATTTTAATTTTAGATATTACAAATCTAAACTGATCACAACCTAATTGAGTTGATGGGTAATAGTGGAGGTTTTTCTTAGTAAATGCAGCAGTACTTCCTCTGTATTTACCTCCTTATTACCTGTGGTATTTACCACATATATGCTATAATTTTCTGTATATGTATCAGGTAAATGCTGCATAATTTCTGTTGTACTTTCTCTGCAATATCCTACTTAATACATACAGTAATTACCATTAATACACCAACATTTACCATATAAGTACCAGGTAATTTCTTAGTAATTAGTGGACTGTAAAAGGAAGCGTTACCAAATACTTGATTAATCCCCGAAGGGAAATAAAGTGTTGTTGTAGAGAATGATGATAAGAACATGACCCTCAAAGTGCTGCCTGATTGGTCCAGATGAGAGTGTGCTCTGTGAAGCAGGTAGATGATGGCATCTTCAACCCCAAGCCCAATACGGTATGCAAACTGTAATGGGTCCTGAAAGGTGCTGACCTGCTTGTTGAGGTGAGCCAGTAAGAGTCTCTCCAGGACTTTCATGACGTGAGATGTCAGGGCAACTGGTCTGTAGTCGTTTGGTTCAGCTGGTTGTGGGTTTTTAGGAATGCCATGGTTGTAAGCTTCATACTCTTCCTGTGAGCATGGTCTGGTCTTTCAACATTTTCAATCATGTCTGGTAGTACATTTTTCCAAGTGGACTGATTCCAAGCACACAGTTTGTCAGTGCATGAAATTCCTGTGAGGCCATGGGTCACAATGTACAGTGGGGCAAAAAAGTATTTAGTCAGCCACCAATTGTGTAAGTTCTCCCACTTAAAAAGATCAGAGAGGCCTGTAATTTTCATCATAGGTATACCTCAACTATGAGAGACAAAATGAGGAAAAAAAATCCAGAAAATCACATTGTCTGATTTTTAAAGAATTTATTTGCAAATTATGGTGGAAAATAAGTATTTGGTCAATAACAAAAGTTAATCTCAATACTTTGTTACATAGCCTTTGTTGGCAATGACAGAGGTCAAACGTTTTCTGTAAGTCTTCACAAGGTTTTCACACACTGTTGCTGGTATTTTGGCCCATTCCTCCATGCAGATCTCCTCTAGAGCAGTGATGTTTTGGGGCTGACGCTGGGCAACACGGACTTTCAACTCCCTCCAGAGATTTTCTATGGGGTTGAGATCTGGAGACTGGCTAGGCCACTCCAGGACCTTGAAATGCTTCTTACGAAGCCACTCCTTCGTTGCCCGGGCGGTGTGTTTGGGATCATTGTCATGCTGAAAGACCCAGCCACGTCTCATTTTCAATGCCCTTGCTGATGGAAGGAGGTTTTCACTCAAAATCTTACGATACATGGCCCCATTCATTCTTTCCTTTACACGGATCAGTCGTCCTGGTCCCCTTGCAGAAAAACAGCCCCAAAGCATGATGTTTCCACCCCCATGCTTTACAGTAGGTATGGTGTTCTTTGGATCCAACTCAGCATTCTTTCCCCTCCAAACACGACAAGTTGAGTTTCTACCAAAAAGTTCTATTTTGGTTTCATCTGACCATATGATGTTCTCCCAATCCTCTTCTGGATCATCCAAATGCTCTCTAGCAAACCGCAGACGGGCCTGGACGTGTCCTGGCTTCAGCAGGGGGACACGTCTGGCACTGCAGGATTTGAGTCCCTGGCGGCGTAGTGTGTTACTGATGGTAGCCTTTGTTACTTTGGTCCCAGCTCTCTGCAGGTCATTCACTAGGTCCCTCCGTGTGGTTCTGGGATTTTTGCTCACCGTTCTTGTGATCATTTTGACCCCACGGGGTGAGATCTTGCGTGGAGCCCCAGATCGAGGGAGATTATCAGTGGTCTTGTATGTCTTCCATTTTCTAATAATTGCTCCCACAGTTGATTTCCTCACACCAAGCTGCTTACCTATTGCAGATTCAGTCTTCCCAGCCTGGTGAAGGTCTACAATTTTGTTTCTGGTGTCCTTTGAAAGCTCTTTGGTCTTGGCCATAGTGGAGTTTGGAGCGTGACTGTTTGAGGTTGTGGACAGGTGTCTTTTATACTGATAACGAGTTCACACAGGTGCCATTAATACAGGTAACGAGTGGAGGACCGAGGAGCCTCTTAAAGAAGTTACAGGTCTGTGAAAGCCAGAAATCTTACTTGTTTGTAGGTGACCAAATACTTATTTTCCACCATAATTTGCAAATAAATTCTTTAAAAATCAGACAATGTGATTTTCTGGATTTTTTTTCCTCATTTTGTCTCTCATAGTTGAGGTATACCTATGATGAAAATTACAGGCCTCTTTGATCTTTTTAAGTGGGAGAACTTACACAATTGGTGGCTGACTAAATACTTCTTTGCCCCACTGTATCTCATCTTGTACAGTACACCTGCTGTATGACTGCAACACTTTCCTCTGTTAACCATACAATCACAGTTCCCATTTACTACTTTCCCATCCCATCTTTGCAGAGATAATTGAACATTATGTTGGCTGTTAGTAGTCTGAGAGAATTGGACAGGTGCTCTCACAATGATGTGTTCATCATCGGGTAGAGTGTGTTTAGCCAACCCAACCGGATTTCAGGTAATTTTGACCCTCAATGAGCTACCTGTAGTTGCCATTTTGTTGATAATCTGATGCCAGACAATGTAGGAAATACTCTTGAATGCCTATAAAAACAATGAAGGACTGATGTGTGGAGCAAGAGAATGGTAAAATTACTGTAATCAAATTTAAGTTTTGTGCACATATTGTACAGTTAGCTAGATATTAGCCAAACAGCAACCACTAATATCACTGACAAATTACCATCATCTGTCACTGGGGGTGATTGTCTGACATCATCGATCCAATTAGCCATGTTTGCGCTGATGCTGTCGGTGTTTCGGGCGTCGTGTCTCAGCGCTGCAGTGTGTACACAACACTACAGTGATGAAGACGCCTCAGGATAGCATCGCACACAAATCGCTCGTTGGATTACACTATAGCATGAGCGCCTCATGCACGAGTTTAGCATTATTGCTGCAGTTACCTGTTTGGTCTGACAGGGCAATCACAAGCACAAAAATTTCAAATTTCCTTATAGTCCTTTTAATTGAGTTAATGGGAAATAGTGGAGGTTTTTCTTAGTAAATCCTCTGTATTTACCTACTTATTACATGTGGTAATTACCCCATATATGCTATCATTTTCCATATATGTATCAGGTAAATGCTGAGTAATTTCTGCTGTACTTTCTCTGTATTAACCTGCTTAATACGCATGGTAATTACACCATTACACACCAAGATTTTCTATATATGTACTAGGTAATTTCTTGGTAATTAGGGGACTGTAAAAGGAAAGGTTACAAAATAAATAACCTAACAAGGGACAAAGGGAACAGAAATACAAACCCTTTCAAAATAAAAATGTATTTAAAAGAAAAAAAGATCTTCCAAGAAATGTGGCAAAAAGTGAGACTGCAGATAATTCCGATTAGTCTACAATAATCCACTCTATGCAATAAACCATAAAGAACAATCATCCACTCAGAGTAATAAGAATGATAATTGGGCCTTTACACAGCAGAGAAGTGTTCTACAGCTGTAGAATACTTTTTGAAACCTCTAAAAAAGCGTACTTAGAGATTTAATTTGTGTTATGTGACAAGTCAAGTTTTTATCTAACAGGATTACTCAAAATATTATGATCAGGTTATTCTTCAACTTGATTTAAAGCCAGATTAAGGCGTTTTCTTTAGGGTTTTCAGGTGAAAACTATTTCCTCTTAAGAACACGAGGAGAACCTTGAAAGTAACGTAAAGTTGGGTCCAAAACAGAAATCCGTTATTGTTTGATATAATTTAGCTATTTCACTTGATTATCAAACAAATGAAATAACTACAGTGACATTGTTTTAAATCTTTGTATGTTTCCCAGAATGGGAGGAAGTATGTTTGTACCCATGACAACAACTGTACACGGTTCCTCCACAAACCAGCAGATTATGGTGACTCTTTAATCACTGTTTCTTTTACAGTTTTTGACATTTCTACTTTTTTATTTTATTAAATACTTTTTTTCAGGAATTCCTACTGGAAAGTGTGTTCCTTTCAATTCCACCACTAACATGTGTGAGATTAAAGGATGGTGTCCTGCAGAGATCGACACCATCAAGATGTAAGATTATTATTTTATATGAAAGAAAAGTGTTATAAAAAAGCCTACTTAGTTGGTTTAATCTGAACAAACTGGCATGAACCATGTTGCAACATCATTGTTGTTCATAAAGGGAACCCAAACTCTTTACCTCCATCTATGTCTTATTTATACAAAGGTTGAGCACAGTAACTCATGTTTTGATATAAAAAGTAACATTGGCTGAATAATACTTTACAGTTCAGTAAAAAAGAGGGCAGGATTTTTCTTTCCATCCTGAGACCGAAGTTTTCTATGATTTGCATTTTTCTTTTTCTTTTTGAATAGAACCTCCGAAATAAAGAGAAAACTAACATTTAATCATTTGTAGTTAAAAATATTAAAAATAACAATAAACAGACATTTTAAAAGGAAAAAGAAAAAACTGTCCCTGAATGAGTAAAACCAGCTGGGGCTCAGTGGGTGAAGCAGTCGTCTTTCAATCTGAAGGTTGGTGAATCGATCCTGGCTTTCGCCACTACATGTTGAAGTGTCCTTGGGCAAGACACTGAACCCATGTAGTCCCCCGATTTGCATATCAGGTTGTGTGACTGGGTGAGTGTAAAACTTGTAGTGTAAAAGTGCTTTGAGTGGTCAGTAAGACTAGAAAAGCACTATACAAATACAAGACATTTACCATTTAAAACATGTCTAAACAGAACAGAATAATGCTGGGCCTAAGGAGGATGTTTGTACTGTATGCAGGCCTGTGGGTTGTGAGGGGAAAACAATCAAACTCTATAAACATTCATTGCAAAACATCACCTGCCAAAAACATGTTGCACCTATCTGTCTGAGTACAAACTAATAAAGTACTTCTCTTTTCTGTGCTCTAATCTTAGTGAACCCATGGAGGAGGTGAAGAATTTCACAATCTTTATAAAGAACAGCATCCGCTTCCCAACTTTCAATTACACCAAGTATTACACTTTTTCACATTGATCCTCATTCACAGCTGATGATAGGATGCATTCTGGGTAATCTAACTGAGGGTGAACTATTCTGTAATTAATTGATACAATTGCCAAATGCTGTAGACACACTGAGATCAGATCACACAGTCCACATTCTAGAATGGTCCAGAACAACTGTGACCTTATTTCAGTAACAAGACAAGAAAAGTGTTTGCAGTGATTTGTAGGTTTTTCCTCTCTATTTTGTGTCTCACTGGTGAATTACAAGCTCTGTAGATCATTATGTTCTGACTGATTAGTGTTAGTGATCACTTAAGATACATGTGGAGATGCATTTTAACTCCAGGTGGGATCACATATGCCTCGACCTGTGTGTTTGGAACAGAATCACCCAGAATGCTGATTGCATCAGGTCTGAACAGTTTCTATAACTATAAGGATGAATCTGAATGTCTTGTGTGTTTTGTGCAGAGGAAACTTTCTTCCTTCATTGAGTACAGAACGTATCAAAAAGTGTAACTTTAACATGACAGAAGACATCTACTGCCCCATCTTCAAAGTGGGAGATATTCTAGAATATGCTCAGCAGAATTTCACAGAACTGGCAAACAAGGTAACGAAAAACTTTATTTTTAAAGCAGACTTATATTAACCCTGTTATAGCCTATAACAATTGTTTCATGTTTCTATCTTATTATGGGTTAGTATGCAATATGTTCTACTCAGATCTTCTAACAGGTACATTAGCACCAGTACTGCAGTGCATTATTCAGTTTAGGCTCAGTTGTGGTAATTATCTGAAAGAAAGAATATAAACATGTGGCTTAGATCATCATAGTTGTATTCTTCTCCTTTTCTGATAAAATCACTAGGGAGGAGTGATCGGAATAAAGATCAGCTGGATGTGTGATCTGGACAAGTCTGATGACGAGTGTAAACCATCATACTCATTTACCCGACTGGATGCTATGTCACAGAAGAGTCCCGTCTCCCCTGGCTACAATTTCAGGTATTGGCCTGACATACTTTACCGGAGAACTGAACTCAGCACTTTTTTCTTTGTACATGCTTCCCTTAGGTTCTATTTTTGAAAATCATAAAATAACTTTTCATTATTTTGCTGATGACCTCCAGATCTATTTGCCACTTAGTGATGCCAAGTCAATCGGCTCATTACTGGATTGTTTAGAAAGCATCAAACAATGGATGTCCATTAATTTTCTTAAACTGAACAACCAAGAAACTGAGATCTTCTTTGGCAATCCTGATCTTTTAAATGATGTTGCTAGTCCTCTTGGTCCATGTTCTGGTTTTTTAAAACCCGGTGTAAAAAACCTAGATGTGTTTTTAGATGGTTCTTTTAATCTTCACAGACAGGTGAGTGCAGTGGTCCAATTAGGTTTTTATCATTTAAGGCAGTTAGCTAAGGTTAAGACATACCTTCCTGCTAATGTGCTGGAAAACGTCATTCATCCATTCATTTCTTGCCGTTTGGACTACTGCAACTCCCTGTATTCTGGACTGGAACAGTTCTCCCTACATCGGCTTCAGCTGGTCCAGAATGCAGCGGCCCGCTTGCTGACTGGCACTAGTAAGCGGGATCACATAAGCCCAGTTCTGGCCTCTTTTCATTGGCTGCCTGTCTCCTACAGGATCCATTTTAAAGTTTTAGTTTTTTTTTTTTAATCCCTTCATGGCCCCGTGTTACATTTCTGAGCTGCTGACCGTTTATGCCTCTGCCAGATCCCTGAGGTCCAGCGCTCAAGCTCTCTTAAAAGTTCCAAAGACTCGCAGTGACAGAGCTTTCTCTGTGGTTGGTCCTAAATTGTGGAACAATTTACATTAGGACCACACAGAGTTTAGAGCATTTTAAATTCCTTCTTAAGACGCACCTTTTTGATCTGGCTTTTAATGCAGGTTGACTTGAGCATCTTAATAGTTTTTAACAGTTTTTATTGTGAACTGTGACTGTTCTGTATTTATTTTATTCTATGTTTTTATTGTTGATTGTGCTAACTTTGGTGTGTTGTGCCTTGTACAGCGCTTTGGGGCAGCTTATGCAGCTGTAAATGCGCTTTATAAATAAAATTGACCTTGACATAAAACACAGCATTTACCAACTTAACGCAACAAATTACATTCTGTTAAAAAATTACACTCCGTCAAAAATCATTTACGTCTATTCATAAAACTGATGGCGACAGGGACAAAAGAATTTCTTTGTCTGTTAGTCTTTCCTTGGCAGACTTAAAGCAGAACTAAGTAAGTTTTACTCTCGCTCTCCCCCTACTGGTCCCCTGTGAAAGCTCACTGTCGTAACGTGCCGCCGCCGCAGACCCCGACCCCTCACCCCCCACCCCCTCCACCCCGCCGCCGCCCCCCCAACAACAACGCGCAGAGAACGCTTTTGCAAGAAGAAAGAAAAACAAAACCAAGAAAATGTCTCGACAGGTGAGTATTATTGTCATCTTTGCGCTCCTAAGGGTGGCGTTGCTAACAACGGCAAGGGCTTCATGCTTGTATTTATGTACGTGAGTGTGAGTGCCGTAAAGCAGGTTTGTTCTCGCGAGATTAGTCGGGTCCGATCCACTGAAAGTTGCAAGTGCTGCTTTCAGGACACAGAACCCGGAGGGAGGGGAGGGACCCACGAATCACCCCGCCAAGTCCTTGTTTACCCCCACAGGGACTCTAGAAAACATTTATTGAGGTGAAAAAACTTACTTAGTTCTGCTTTAAACTATGGCTGGATGGGAGCAGCTCGAACCCTGAGTTCAGAGGGTGGTTGGAATCAACTATAATCAGCTGCCATTTCTGCATTTTATCCATATACAAATATCTATCCTTATATTCAGATCTATAAATGTCACATGCAATTTTGCAGCACAATTTGAACTCTGTAGTCTGTTTTTATATTTAAGACTGAGGGACCTTAACCAGCACACAAAAGAAAAAGTAAGAACTGATTCAATAAAACAACAAAACAATAAAACTTTTGCATAAAAGTCTTTTCGACATCAAAGTTCCTTAACTTCCTGAGGAAAAACTTGCGCTGAGGTACAGTGTGGGAATCGTTCCGGAGTTTGTGAGGATCTAAGATTGAGCGGCACAGGACCAGCACAGGAGGGTCTGGACGTGGTGCGGAATGTGAGGGCACATGTGAGGGCACGTGTCATGATTGTAATGAGGCCAGACCCAAGAGCTGAAACCCAGACAGCAGAGTATAATCAAAAAGGTGGTTATTTACAAAATGTGAGTGAAATGTACAAAACAGCAAGGGCATGAGAACGGTCAACGTAGTATGCAACAGAACAAGAGAGGGGTTCATTCCAGGGTTTACTGAGTTGGGAATTGTGCAGCAGGTGAGTCCTTACAAGATCCAGATTCCAGATAGCAGATGGGAAAAGTTGGAGCCTGAGCGAGCCGAACCAAGGAGCAAGAGGGAGAGGCAGGTCCAGGGTAAGGCAAGTGAGAGGTGGGAGAAGGCAGGGCTTGAGAGAGTGGTGAGTTGATGAAGATGGTAGAAATTTCCAGCAGACACAAGCAGCGTGGGTGATCCAAGATGTGAAAAGCTGTGACGTGGTTGCAAAATCTAACACACGGTGTCAATTTGTGCCTCAAAGGTCAGTTTGTTATCTGGGATTGTGCTGAGGTATTTGTAATGATTCAGAACCTCTACAGTTTGATCATTGATATTGACAGGAGAAAGAGCAGGAGAATTCTTCCTAAAATCAATCTGCATCTCCGTAGTTTTTGACACATTGATGGTAAGAAAAGATGACTTGCACCACTCAGTGAAGTCCTTCATTTCAGGACGAGGGTCCAAATCCTCATCAGTAAGAAGTGGCACAAAAACAGTCATCTTCAAACTTAATGACAAGGCACTTCATGTAGTGACTCTGAAACAGGTTTGTATAAATAAAAGAGCAGACAAGACACACACTTGAGGGGAACCAGTGGAAGAGAATAAAATACTAGATACAATATTTACTATCACACCTGTCAATAAAAACATTCAGCAAGCAACATATAGGGTCCAGGGTTGATGCCGTGATCATTTAAAATACCTGTTAAAATATGGGGCTGAATGCAGGTAAAAGCATATGAATGCATAAATAGGAAAATGTCCACTGTTCAATGCACTACACTTCCTCATTATTATTGTGACAATTATCCTCTGTATCCTCACAAACTACCACCAGGTTTATCACTGCCCAATACATTAAATTAATTGATTTTGATTTTAATGAATGACAACACCACTGTTTTTACATTTTTTATCAAAGAATGGGATTTATAATTCATTTGAAATAGTAAATGTACGTTTTTAGCCACTTAACCTCTCTGTTGGAAAATATGTCTGTTTAGTCAGATACCTGGCCAAATTCACTAATAACTATGAACATTTGTTGGAATAAAAAACAATACGCTATTTTATGTCATGTTGCTAATATTGCTTGAGAAGTCTTTCACAAAGCAAGTTAAAGCTAACCGACTGCAGCAGCCTAAATGGACAATCAAAAAATGCATCCGAAAATTCAAATCAATGTGCTTAACCGTGTGAGCAAAGAAGAAAAAAAAAGAATCAAACAGCAAAAAAAGTTCCTTCAAGTAAAAAGTTATTTTTAGATGTACCAACTACTTTTTACGCTTAATTTCCCTTCGGGGATAAATAAAGTATTTTTAATTTGATTGATTTGATTAATGAGAAAGAAACAAAATGATGAATACAAAAATTAGCTTTTTTTACTTAGCTAATAATTTTTTGCTGCACACTGACACAACCCTCTTTCAGACAAACCGACAACTGAAGTCTAGAAATGTGTGCATGATGTAAATTAAATTATACCCACCTTGACAAAACTTGCAAGAAATGTTCTTTTCTTTGAGAAAGCAGCTTTCTAGAAGCTTCCATTAAACTTCCCCAGACAGGTTCCATGGGAGGAGTCAGGGGCAAGTCAAAATAAGAACCTGCTTAGTCAACAAAATAGACTGGCGGGTCTTCTTTTTCTATCAGTGCAGGAGGTGGTTGTTATCAGTTGTTTTGATAGGAAAAAAACATTTAAAACTACATAATATCTTAGTCTAATTGAAAAGTGAAACATTTGACTTTAAACAGGGTGAAAAACATTAATTGCTATACAAAATATTAACCTATCACCAAAAATTGACATTTTTCACTTGAAGCTATACAATAAATTAACTCATTTCAGTATGTGCCTTGAAATATTTATTAGAGTGTATGGCCTGATTTCCCCCTGAAATTCTAGCAACACACTCTTGGTTTCTTTCTTTAAACCATCCCAAAATACACTAAGTCTTCTTGCATCTCTCACTTTTGCCCCTTTTAAATTAGTTTTGAATTCTTCCATAGACACCTCCAAAGGTATTCCCCAAATCAATCCTTTCAGCCCACCCATTCCTACTTTGCTCACGCTTATCACCTTGTGTTTCCCCACTTCTCTCATTTTACAGGCTTTTTCTCTCTGTTCCTCACACCTACAACTAATCAGCAGATTACCATCTCTCAAAACTTTTGCCACTTTAATATCCCCTACTTGGTTCTTCAAAATATTGGTCAGCTTTACCGGGCTCAACACATTCACTCTATTTCCTTCATTAAATCTCAAAATCACTTTGAAGTTTTTGTCCCCTTCTTCTGCACTCTCACTCAACATCACCTTTCTCTGTTTCCTAACTTTATCACCATCAAACTTCTTACCTCTCTTTTCTCTCACAATTTCTTATCCCAAACTCATTTCCGTACTATCCTCACTCTCATACTCCTCTACCGTTCCCCACTCCTTCCCATTCACCACGCAGCCGTGCTCATAACTTTTGCCTCCATTCTGGATCCTGGCATTTCTTCCAACCAGATCCTTCTCCTCCGGAGGCTTGAAATATTCCCGGAATCTCTCTGCCACCAACCGGTAGTACCAGTAGTAAACCAGTAGTAGCGCAAAATAAATACGTAGACAAACTTGAGATCAAAGGCAGATCTCTTTTTAATCTTGAGAGGAGTCTAATATGAGATTTTGTTCCTTGATTACTCAAGAGAAATAGATGAGAAACAGGAGAAATAAGCCAAATACTCAAATTTTTCTCACACAAAGCTCAAAATTGTCTAGGAGTTCAAAATGAGATTTTTTTTAGATCTCTTTTGAGAACCTGTTCCTCTGGGTTGAGAAGTGGAAAATGCTGAGAGAATCTTGGTATGAGAAAAGACCTGTAGTTGGCGTCATTTTTGCTTGAAAGGTAAGAAATTATTACTTAATATGGGGGTAAAAAGAGTTGTGTCAGGTTATGTGAGCGATTATACTAAGTGAGTCATCTTCTCGGGAAGAAGATCTTTGGTTGGAGCGCTGGAACACCTGCTCTTTAAGCTGTGCAGGCGGAGAAGAAGCAGACACTCATCTGGAGCCTGACGCTCCTTGCTGGATTACACTCGATGCTTCTGTGTCTCCTCGGACTCTCCCGAGCTCTGTGAAACTTGGAGTCATCTGAACCCGTCTCTCCTGTCTCTCTGCCTGCTTATATTGCCTCGAGTTTGATCATTGTTGAAAATAAAGTCAGTTTTAACAACTCTGAAATCTGAGTCCAGCCGGAGTTCTGCATGTTGTCATGTTTTAACGGTTTGTTTTGAACTGCATGGTTGACCCAAACTCCAAACACACACAGAACCAGGGAATCAGATGCAGTGTTTTTAATATTTACAGTGAAAGGGTTTTGTACAACAACATGAAATGTGCAAGGCTGCTGGAGGGAGAACTGGAACAGATGCCGGGCACAGGTGGAGTCCTGGCAGTGGAGGAGAGACAGGTTAGTGACAGATCCTCTACTACTGTAGATGTGATAAGCTGTGGTGTGCTGGGAATGTGCTCAGTGAACTCACGGAGGAAACGGTACTGGTGATTTTTGAGGAGGGGTCCAGGGAACCAGCAGTGGTGGTGGTGATCCAGAGGCAGAGGGTGTGAGGCGAGATCCAGTGTGCGTTGATGAATCCACAGGAGATGTTGAGGCAGGGGTGACAGCAGACGGCTGTTCCGGGGGCAGGTGTGGATTCCAGAGGGGACCAGAGACAGACAGGGAAGCCAGGCAGGGGAGATGGACGTAGGACACACGACTTCAGGAACCCGTGACAAGAGAGTCCTCCTGACGGCGCGGCAGACGGCCAGCGCAGAGGCACTCAACCCTGGAGGAGCGCTCCAGGTAACAGGACTGAGAGGGAAAGGAGAAGGCAGGTTAAACACAAGTAGTAATAATAACTATCAGAACACTAGCTCAGGCCACACGTTACCACGTAAAGTTGTGGAACAAACTGGCATCTGGGTAATGAGCCACACCTGCAGTCACTCATCAGCTGCTGCCACGCCCTGCAATGACAATTAGTCCAAAAAACAAACACCACACACCAGCTGCTGAGATCCTGACACATGTGGGTCAAACACTTATCTGAGTCCATGAAATGTTGATGCTTTCAGGAGTTTCCACATATTTCCCATAGCAGGAACATTTTTAAGCTGTCTGGCATGCTCACAGCTGATTTTGTTTGAATACCATACATTATATTTATTATCTCAGTCGAAGTCATGTCTGCAAATCAGTAAATTGCGAATACAGGACTGACTCGGCTGCGGGAGCACATACAGCATACGCACCTCATATACGAGCTTACCATTAAGGCTGCTGTTATGCGTTTGGCCTGACAGGGCAATCGCGAGCCCAAAAATGTCAAAATAGCTTCTAGTCCCTTTAAAGTACAATAAGTCTCTGAATTCTTGTTAATAACATTATGCTGTTGCTAACCAATGATGAATAAAATACTTCTTACCATAAATGTGACTTCTGGTGCTGCATGGTTTTGCGGATGGCTTTGTAGTCTGGTTGATACATGGTGAGGTTAAGCTTCATGCAGGCATTTAGACTTCCATCCGTTAAATGTATCTGTAGGTTGGTCTTAATGTTCTTTAGGTGTGAGAAAGACTGCTCACATGCATATGTAGAGCCAAACCTTGTCAGTACATTAAAATTCACACATTGCAGTGTGTGGTAAGTAACAGAGCTGTACTGAAGAAGTTTCAAATTTCAAGTTTATTTATTTATAAAGCGCCAGTTCATGACAAAGTCATTTCAAGGCACTTCACAGAAAAATCAACCAATTAATAATAAAACATTTTCTATCTAAGGAACCAGCCGATTGGGCTGAATTGTTAGTTCAGCACAATCCCCCATCCTGAGCAAGCGCGATTGGCGACAGTGGAAAGGAACGACTCCCTTTTAACAGGAAGAAACCTCTAGCAGAACCCGGCTCAGGATGGGCGGCCTTCTGCCTTAGCCGACTGGGGTCTGAGCTGACAGGAAAGAGACACAGACAAACACAGATGTATTTTGGCCAGTCGTCATGTCTATAGAAAGATAAACAGAGAAACAGTTAATGACAGCAGTAACAAGCAAAGCAATAACAATTTGATGGCTCTAGTTGGAATATTTCATTGTTTGTTTATGTGAGATACATCCTCCTCAGAGGCAGCCAGAGTAAAGAAAGACAGCAGAGTGAAAAAATGTGGTCAGTATGTCCTCCGGCAGTCTAAACCTATAGCAGCATAACTAAAGGGAAAGCTCAGGAGAACCCAAGCTAACCCTGACTATAGGATTGTGTCAAAAGGAAAGTTTTAAGTCTATTCTTAAAACTACACAAGGTGTCTGCCTCACGGATAAAAAGTGGAAACTGGTTCCACAGGAGAGGAGCCTGATAACTAAAAGCTCTTCCTCCCATTCTACTTTTAGAAATTCTAAGAACTACAAGCAGACCTGCAGTCTGAGAGCGAAGTGTTCTGTTAGGAGCATATGGAACAATAAGATCTTTAATATAAGCTGGAGCTTGGTCGTTCAAGGCCTCAAAAGTAAAACCTTAAACTTTATTCTAGACCTTACAGGGAGCCAATAAAGTGATGCTAAAACAGGAGAAATATGGTCTCTCCTTCTAACTCTCATCAGAACTCTGGCAGCAGTATTTTGGATCAGCTGGAGGCCTTTAGCAGAACTATTAGAACACCCTGATAATAATGAATTACAGTAATCAAGTCTAGAAGTAATAACGAAGGCAGAATAAGAAGGCGGAAGTAAACACGCCAAAACATGTCAGCTACAGGTAATACACCTCTCAAGAAGCCTGAGTTTAGAAAGAACCAAAAGCAAGATGATTTAACACATCTTTTGCACACTTGTGCCCTCTTCGATTGATACTTCATGCATAAGTTACCTTTATGCAATTTGTATGTTTATTTAAGGCGGTCGATGCTCCATGATTCACGTGTCTCTGCAGCACTGTAAAAAACTTGTAAACACTGGCCGGCCGCAGTTCTTCAGGATATGTGTGCACATACGGTTGGTTGATTGAGAGGTGTACTATGCGGATGACTAATGCTATTGGCTAATCCTGGGTGGTGCTCTGAAAATTAAATGTGTACCTATGGGGGGCTTTGAAAAAGAAAAAAATATTATGTTTTCCCTAAATTATATTACAGAACTGGGTCAGACTATCACTTTAATGGAATTAAAAAAAAATCCTACATAACTCCTGAAATGAGGAAAACTCTGGATTGCAGCTTTAATTAATCAATGATACGGCGGTGGAGAAAGCAAGAAGATGCCCTGTGCCAGGTAAAGAAGACCAAACTGAGTTTCAGAGGGAACAAAGCCACAGTTGGAGAACAAAATTGAACAGGGGTTTATTGAACAGAAAACCACAGGTAGAGCGTAGAAGCGTCTCTTCTGTTTCTATTCACCTCAAATTAACTGAGGTGAATAGATGAATCAATGACTTTTGAGGAGGTTCTTCTTGGAGGTCCTCTCGCAACAACTGCCAAAGGATTACAACGAAAAACTGGCCATCTTAAACACCTACTGCACGAACAAGATCACTGAAAAAAAGATCCGGCTAGAACACATCACCAACATGGACGAGGCCCTCTTTAACTTTGATATCCCCATAAACCGTACTGTTGAGAAAACAGGGACCAGAACAGTATCTATACACACCACAGGAAACGAGAAGTCATCCTTCACTGTAGTTCTCGGTTGCTAGGCTAATGGTGCGTTCACACCGGCCCAAGCGTCAGCATGAGGAGTGGCAAGATTACATATTAAATCTATGGTTGAGTCCATCAGAGGGCCGTCAGAGTCTCTGTAGTGCTTTGTGAGCATTGGCAGTGTCTACTTTTTAAGCTTTTCCTGCATTTCAAGCTTTACTGCTTGAAACACGAGCAACGCAGTTCAGCTAGGTGAACTTTTGATGGTCTTGATGCTTTTGAAGTGGCACGTCAACCAATCGGAGCGTCTCATTGTAATGATGTCACTGCATGTAAATTGAATGAAGCAGGAGGAGGGAAAACATAATTTCAACAATGGAAGACAAGCTTATCGCTGATGCACCCGAAGTCAACGTCAACGTTGTCTGGCTTTATTAAGCAAATAAAGCCAAGCCACTCTCTTGATACAATCCGCCATAGTTCAGAACATACAGCAACAGAGGAAGCGCCACCTCCAGAATAGCGCTACAACTTGTGGCAGCTTGTTGGAGTAGCTCTGTGACTTTGCTAGCACTTGTTAGCATTTTTTTTGTTCTTTTTGAGTATTTCTTGCTAGTTTTTTCTTCTGGAAATATTTTCTAAATACTTTTCTTTTTATTTGGATGCTGTACTGATTGAGTTTTTTGCTTGATTTGTCACTTTTTTGCCACTTGTTATGATGCGTAACCATGGCAACAAGAGACTTGTTTACAAGAAAGATCAGCTAACTGACATTTCTAAGGCTGAAATAATCCTCAGATTGAAACTCTGGATCCCTGATGAGCTAAAAAAGAAGAAGACATGGATGCAGAGCAGGAGCAAAGTGAAGAGAGAGAAAGAGAAAGTTTAAACCTTCACTTCCATCAGTCATATTGATAAATGTGAGATCTCTTTGCTAACAAAATGGATGAACTTGAAACTCTGTTGAAGACCCAGCCAGAGTATTGGGAATGCAGCATCATGTGTTTTACTGAGACACGGCTAAAGGAACATATCCCGGACTCCAGCATGTCTCTGCCTAGCTTTCCAACAATACGGCAGACAGAGATTTGAAGAGGAGCAGCAAAAGAAAAGGAGTTTGTCAGCTGATCACATCTGCAGTCACCTGTTGGGGAAGCAGCATCAGAGCAAGTGACATGAAGAGGCTGAACAGATTGATAAGGAGGACTGATTCTGTCCTGGAGACTGAACTGGAGTCTCTTGAGTTGATTGTCCAAAGGAGGATGAAGAACATGATGGAAAACCCTCATCATCCTCTTCAGAACACAGTAACTCAACACCAGAGTGTCTTCAGCCAGAAGATTCTTCATAATCTGCTGCAGCACAGACTGTTACAGGAGATCCTTCCTGTCCACAGCTAGAACCCTCTACAATGGCTCCTTGAAGAAGAACTGAGCTACAACAACACTTAATTTCCCTTCGGGGATTAATAAAGAATTTTTGATTTGATTGATTTGATTTTTGGCTCGGAAGTGGCAAGTGTTGCAAGCTTCAACGTACAAACATCAAACCAGATACATTGTGAGTGTTGCTTGACGCTGATAAAGCGTATGGCAGTCGTCATCAACTATATTTGTCAGAGGGCCAGAGTTTTACCAGACAGTCTCCTTGGGGGCCGGACCCCCAAGGAGAAAATCAAATAAAATTCTTTTGGCTTAACATTATGTTTAATGTTTATACTTTTTCCATTTCATTACAGAACTGAAGGCATTTGATTCAGGCTCCCATCACCTATACCACAGTCAACCACTAGGAGTTGCTTTAATAGTGTATTTTCTTTTTGATCCTCACAATTTTGGAATCCAGTCGTGGGCCGGATTGAAAGGCTCAGCGGGCTGGATTCAGCCCGCGGGCCGCCAGTTGAAGATCAGTGGCGTATGGTGAGAACGCGCCATAATGGCCAGAAACTACTACCTATGATTATTTTCAAGAGGAAGACAAGTTTCTGGTTGGCTTCATCATCAAGGCTGACCCAAAGGGCTGGATGGATGAGGAGAAGATGAGTCAGTGGCTGAGAGGTTTATGTCAAGAGACCGGATGGCTTTGTCCACAAATCTCTGTCCCTATTGATCTGTGACTCCATGCGCATCCATCTAACCAATGCTGTCAAAGTCCAAAGGAAAAACACTAATTCAGAGCTTGCCTTCATTCAGGGTGGATTAACCAAAGAACTCCAGCTGCTTGATATTGGTGTCAACAGGTCATTTGAATTTAAATTAGAAGCTGTTTGTGAGCATTTGACAACAGAAGACGAACACACATTCACTAAGACAGGGAGGCAACACCGGGCGAGTTAGGTCATTATCTGCCAGTGGGTTGTGGATGCCTTGGTGAAGGTCTCCAGTATTTTCTGAGTTTTCAGGAAGGCCGGAATCATCACTGAACAGATAAGTGACAGCAACAAGACTGACTTGGATAATGATGAGATGGATCTGGGCATGTTTGATGCCGAAATCTAACTGTTAAACTCAGACACTGAAGATGAGAGATTTTATGGATTTGTGGTAGAGAAATAAATTGAAAAAGTGAGCGTATTGTTTTGTATTTTATGTGTTACACCTGAACAATGTTAAGAGTTACTGTAAAAGAGTTGAATAAAGTTTGACTTATCTGAGTTTTGTTTCATTTAGTGTGCCTTATTACCCGGGGCACTCACTTTATGCATGAAAATCGATACATTAGCAATCGATCATTGAAATGGCCCGAAGAAATATGAAAGTAATCCAGTCATTTCAAATCTTGTGATGGTCTATCTGTTCAGGTTTGCAAGATACTATAAGATGGAAAATGGGACAGACTACCGAACTCTAATTAAAGCCTACGCCATTAGGTTTGATGTGATTGTCAATGGAAATGTGAGTAAACCTCTTAATGAATGTATAGTTTTCATTTCAGTGGTCAACTATACCAGTTTCCTAGCAAGTAACTGGAACCATGTTGATCTTAACTGATGATTTTTCATTAAAGGCAGGGAAGTTTAACATGATCCCTACGCTCATAAACATGGTGGCAGCTTTCACATCAGTGGGAGTGGTAAGTCATGACAAAACCAAGATAAAGCTTATTGTTTAAATATTTTAACAGTTCATTAATATAATACACTCACACTGATTTCTGTTCAGGTGTAATTAATCTTTGTGGTGTCTGGGTTTTATAAATATAACTATTAAAAGTAAAACAGTTCACAGGAAAGTAAAAACCACTGAGCTGCCTAGATGTAAGTCTCCATGTCTTGTTTCAGTGAGTGTTTGTGAAGAAGAGGTTTCACTGGTATCATCATATTCTTGTTATATTTCAGGGCACAGTGCTATGTGACATAATACTGCTGAACTTCCTGAAAGGCGCCGAGCAGTACAAGGCAAAGAAGTTTGAGGAGGTAAAATACCAGGTTCAGTGTAAATTCCATGACATTAGGTATACAAAAAAAATCATTGCATTTGTTTCTGTAAAAACAAATTCATATAACAAATTTATATTTATTTATTTGGATGAAAGTAATTATTTATTTTAAATATTTCCTTATGTCTGCAAGACATGTTTGTAGATTGCAGATGTGATTAAATGTCTGTGTAAATGTTAGAATTATAGTTGCCATGTCACCTGCTGTACATGGCCTCCTGCACAGCCTCAGTTTGGAGAGCTCATGTGTAACTGGACTAGCAGGGCCATACAGAGGCGTTTGAAGGGACAGGTGCTCAAAAATTAAAAAGAGGCACATAGAACTAGGCTGAATAACAACAACCCACATTTCATCAAAAATTAAATTTGAATTCAATTTGCATTACTATATCATCAAAATCAGAAGGCGACAACACAAAATGTAGCCTTTGTTTTACCTGATGTGGAACAATGTTGTTGATAGGTTGGTGGTCCTGCTGCTGATAATGCTGCAGGGCTGATCTGAGACGATATACAGTATAATAAAAAGACCATATGAGAGATAGTAGCTGATCTATCAAGTGTTATGTAATAATAAAATTCAAAGATTAGTGACCGTGCTTTCTTTAATAAATACATCACATAAATGCTATTTAACATAATAACATTAATAACTAGAAAAGTTCCTGAAGAAACTTTGAGAGGGATTGCCACTCTGTGCGGGACTCTGAAACCCTCAGCCAATCAGAGAGCATTCATACCACAGCTGACAGATGCTGAAAATGTGATAACAAGGCAGAAAGATTAGGAACAGGTACACATGATTGCTCAGTTTTCCTGGTCAACCCGATTACTTGGATGTATCACATGTGCATACAGGCTCCATATAGTGTCTTCTGTGATCTAAACGGGTGCATTGTTGTCAAATGGCGTTGCCATGGCAATACGGTAAAAGATATGTAAAAGTTGCCTCAAAATGTTATAGACCAATGTCTACTGAGCACATAAAAGTTGGAATGACTCTGTAGGTCAAAGCATGTCCTCACAGTAAGCAATTAAAAAGAGTGAATTTGAGTCAATGCTGTTGCCATGGTAACCCAAAAAAATTAAGGATGACATGATGGTTCACTTCTAATAATCAAGCCAATTGCTTATATATGACATGAGGTCACAAATTCTATTGTGGGCCCTATAGGCTCACCGGGTGTGTTTGATGGCGAATGGCATTGCCATGGTAACACGTATGTGAAAGTTGCTCACGTATGTTATTAGACCCATGTCTACTGACCACAGATAAGGTGGAACAACATCTGTAGGTTAAATTGTGTTTGCACAGTAATCTTTGAAAAAGCGTCAATTTTAAGAATATTCTGGGCATTTTTACCATAGGATTTGAAGGGAGGGGCGTGGTTTATGGTGGATTCTGTTGCCATGGTAACCCAAAATGCTTCAGAACTATGATAGAGCATCTCTCTTTAGCACCCCGTTTAGTTTGATGTGTCATACATGGGATTATTTCTGACAGATGGCGCTGTAGGGCATTTCGGGTGGTGTTTTTGGCAAGCTATGTTGCCATGGTAACCCCACATTTCATGTAGACCACACAGTTTACTTCTCCTTCCCAAACTGATCGATTTGATGTGTCACACGTCATCACAGGTGGTACTGTCTGTCCTGTGTGGAAAACGGGTGCTTCTGATGGCGTTTGGCGTCACCACAACCACACGGTCTGAGTTTTGTATGAGTAGACCCTTGTGACCATATATGAGGTGGAATGGTGTTGGTAGGAAAAAGTATGTTGTTGCAGTAAGCTCTTGAAAAAAGTCAAGTTTTTGGCATTTTTCTGAGCTTTCAATGAGAGGTGGGGTTTTTTGTGAATACCATTGCCATGGCAACCCGAAATGCCACAAAACCAAGATCAATCACATCGGGTCTCTGACCCGGTTCGTATGATGTATGATACATCTCATAACATGTTGCAGTTTGGGCCGGGGGGCATTTCAGGGTCGCTTTTTGGCGTGCTGCATCCCCATGGTAACTCGGATCTGAAATAAAAGCAATATCCACACCCCGTTAACGAGCCGGATGATTTGATATAGGAATTGTCTGGATTCGTCGCTCCATTCTGGCCGCATTAATTTTGACAGAAGAATAATAAATCTATAAAGAGACCCGTTTAGAGGTGTAGAGCAATAGGGCTGCCATTGAATGGATTCCTATGCAAATGCATTGGAATCCATTCATTATGGCAATCCCTAATAATAATATTATTTTCGCATTGCATTTGCATTGGGACTCCATTCATAATGATATTAAAACAGTAATAAGATAAACCAACAAGAAAAATTAAAGATTGTATTAATCAGAACACAAAAACAATAGGGGATGTGTTATGGAAGAGCAGGAAAACAAGCAAATAGCTTTTCACGTGCTGTCCCAAATTACAACAGTAACTTTCTGTTGGTTGTGTCCCAAAAAATACATTATGGTGCTGATCCAGAATAATTAGGGATTGCCATAATGAATGGCTATTCCAAATTACAACAGTAACTTTCTGTTAGTTGTGTCCCAAAAAATGCATCATGGTGCTGAATAATTTCCCATCCCCTATTATTTATTCCTATTGCCATTATAATAAACAAATCAGAATAAAAATATTAAGTAATGAGTAAAAAAATAATGTACTCATAATGACTAAATTTGTTGAACTCTCCACTATCTGTAAGGAAGTAAGCTTATTTCATGTTTCAAATGTAGAAATTTTGCTGCAGTAAAATTTGCAATTTTCCAGTACAAATTTTAATATATTTTTCTTTGTGTATTTTATTTTAAATACAGTGTGTTTTAAAATATTGTCATTATAACTACTCAGCAATTATGTGGATACGAATAATTTGTAGTTTTAATGAAATTTAAGTCCTTCAGAAAGAAAGAGAAAATCCTTGGAACTTAATAAACTGTAAGGGGCCCGACACATGGGAGGCGACATTGCCTTCCCTCCATTCACTTTCAATGAGACATGCTCGACAAAGCAATAATCGCAACTCTCCCTCCTGCTAAGCGAAATGCAAAAATTGTGCAAGTTAAATTTCATGCTTGTGCATGTAACGTGCACACGCAGGCCTGCGACGCAATCTCAGAAAGTTTAGAAAATTTCAATTTTTCATTGCTGTTGCTTAGACGAGGACCAATCAGCGAATGCTTCATTTACTGACCAATGAGCTGAAAGGATGCTACTCAAACATCTCCAGAAAAAGCATGAAGGAAAAATTTAATTGGATTGAACCCATTTACGTCTTTTTCGTTTCTTTTATAATAAAGTCGTATCTCCTGCAAAATCTTGTGACACTTAATATCTAGCTTTTTTCCCCCTGAACTGCTTTGATAACCAAACATTCACTCCAATCTGACAGCCAATCAAAACCACAGAAGACTCGTTAGAGCAGAACAGAGCACGTAGCCGGCTTGTGTCACTGGTCGCTGCCGCATACTGCCTCCCGTGTGTCAGGTTTTCAAAGCGGCTGCGAGGAGTTTTGCTGATCGCTGTTGCTTGGTGCCTCCGGTGTATTGAGCCCCTAACGCTGGACAGACCTGTGACATCTTCATCCAGCCAGCTAGCAGCTAATGACCGGCACTACCTGTGCAGGTAATATAAGGGCTAACAGGTAATTCACACAGCAGCGTGCTCATGTATTCCATTTTGTCTTTTGCCATTAGATAACTTAATACAACGTGTACATGATAACCTTACACTCTTGTACTATGGACTATGGTGTACCTCATTTACTGGGTTTGTTGCATCAGTCAGCACTATTTGCACATAAATTGCCCCATCCCCACTCTTCTCCACAATTTAATTCCCACCGGCTCGTAACCAACTCTCTCTGCCGTCAGGGGTGGTCATAGGTTAATGGTTGTCATGTGACTGATGCAAGACAAATCCTTTTATTTTGCAAAATTGATACAGTGAAACCTCACTATACCGGACACTGACGGGACCAGATGTTTTGTCGATTATGGTGGGGTTTCCACCCCAGAGGGGTAGGGTATTAGGATGTCCGGGTGTCCTGTCATCGAGGAATGTCCGTAAACCATCGTCACAGACATTTCATCAGTAGGCCTACGTCAGCTTTTTTTAGGAACTAACGCATGGTCAAATCCCCTTCTTAATACGTCTCAACTTTGAATAAAAATAAATGGACTTGTCAGTTTTTTGTATTTTTTTATTACTTATGAAAATACTCATGACCAATGTTTACATTGTTTAAGCATGGGAGAAATTGGCATTATGCTGAAACTGTTGAAAGTTGTATGACAATTTGTGCCAAATGACCAGTTGGCTTAATGGTGCGTTCACACCGCCCAGCTCGTCACATCACAATGAGGGAAGCGCTAATATTTGAATGCTCAACACGCTCTTGTCATGGTATACTACCAAGGGGGTTTGTTTCGAGCTCCAAGTCTGACCCAACTCCAAACACACAGGCGGGAAACAGTTGTCGGTTAACAGTGTTTAATATATACAGTGCTCCAAAATACACAACGTTAAACTGTACAGGTGGTAGAGAACTCAGGACGGGAACTGGTGCGGGACAGGAACGGTCCTGGGTTGTGAGAGAGAGAGAGATTAGTGACAGGCTGTGATACCAGCTGCGGTGTGCGGGGATCGTGCTCGTTAAACTCACGGTGACGTGATAGTCGTCCTGTTGTGAGCAACAGTAGATTATGTGGATGCAGATGATCTCTCAAAGTCAGTTATGAGGGTAGGGTCGAGTATGGCGGACCGGGGAACCCAAGACCGGTCCTCGAGGCCGTATCCCTCCCAGTCTACGAGATACTGACACCCACGGCCCCGAGGATGGACTCCCACGATCCTACGCACTGTGAAGGCGGGATGTCCATTTATGATGCGGGGCGGAGAATCACAGACTTAAAATCACAGACTTGCCGTTTGATGGGGGAAGACCAGTGACAAAATCCAGCGACAGATGGGACCTGGGTCTGGAGGGTATTGACAGTGGATGAAGTAGACCAGCTGGTGGCTGATGTGAGGACTTGTTCCGGGTGCACGTGGAGCAGGCGGCGACGTAGTCCTTCATGTCCTTGTGCAGCGATGGCCACCAGAAGTACCGCCGGAGAAGCTCTATGGTGCGGCTGACTCCGGGGTGACATGACAGGCGGGATGTGTGGCCCCAGCGCAGGACTTGCGCTCGGACGACTGCAGGGACGTAGGTCCGGTTCGGTGGTCCACCCCCTGGGTCCGGTTCGCGTTGGAGCGCGGCGCGAACCGCCCGCTCGATCTCCCATGTGACCGAGGCCACCACGCAGGAGGAGGGCAGGATGGAGGTAGGCTGAGCCAGAGGGTCGTCATGCTGAAACACCCGGGATAGAGCGTCGGGTTTCACATTCTTTGAGCCGGGTCTGTAAGAAATGGTTAGGTTGAATCGTGAGAAGAATAGAGACCAGCGGAACTGATGGCGGTTGAGTCTTTTGGCAGCCTGTATGTACTCCAGGTTTTTGTGATCGGTCCAGATGATCACCGGGAGTTCCGTACCCTCCAGCCAGTGACGCCACTCCTCCAAAGCCAGCTTGATAGCGAGGAGCTCTCGGTCACCAATGTCGTAATTCTGCTGTGCTGGGGTGAACCGCCTGGAAAAGAAAGCACAGGGGTGCAATTTACTGTCAGTCCTGTTACGCTGGACAGCACCGCTCCAACCGACGTCGGAGGCATCCACTTCCACCACGAACTGGACGGAGGTGTCGGGGTGGGCGAGCACCGGTGCTTGGATGAACCGCCGCTGCAGCTCCTTGAAGGCATCCTCTGCCGCCTGACTCCACTGGAAAGACACTTTAGTGGAAGTGAGTGCAGTGAGTGGTGCGGCAATCGTGCTAAAACCTCTAATGAAACGTCTATAAAAGTTTGCAAACCCTAGGAACCTCTGTAGCTCCTTCCGTGACTGGGGGACCGGCCATTCCTCCACTGCCTTCGTTTTTGTGGGGTCTGGCCGGACACGTCCTCCTTCTAAAATGAATCCTAGGAAGGAAACAGAGGAGACGTGAAATTCGCACTTCTCAGCCTTAACGTACAATCGTATGGGCGATGTGGTGGCAGTGAGACGGCCTGTTCTTTGCTGCCGCAACATGTGCCTTGTGCGCCCTTATGTCAGGGGAAAAAATGAGGATGTCATCTAGGTAAATAGATACAAACTTGTTGAGAAAATTTTGTAATACGTCATTAATAAGGTTCTGGAACACTGCAGGGGCGTTAGTTAGCCCAAACGGCATTACTAAGTATTCATAATGTCCGATTGGGGTCTTGAAAGCTGTCTTCCATTCGTCTCCCTCTCTTATGCGTACCAGGTGGTAGGCATTGCGGAGATCGAGCTTGGTGAAGACGAGTGCTCAATGAGCTGGCTCGATGGCCGACGATAAGAGAGGGAGCAAATACTTGTTCTTTATGTTAATGTTATTTAAGCTGCGATAGTCTATACAGGGGCGCAGGCTCTTATCTTTTTTCTCCACGAAGAAGAAGCCTGCGCCCACCGGTGAAGAGGAAGGCCGGATCAGTCCGTTCTTCAAAGAGTCTGTTATGTACTCCTCCATAGCCTCCCGCTCCTTGCGGGAGAGGCTGAAGAGGCGGCCCGAGGGTAAAGGGGCCCCAGGGAGGAGGTCAATGGCGCAGTCGTATGGGCGATGAGGCGGCAGTGAGACGGCCTGTTCTTTGCTGAAGACCTGTCCCAGGTCATGGTAACAGGTGGGCACCCGGGACAGGTCTGGTGGTGAGGTGAGAGGCCCCCTACCTGTGGCGCTGGCTGGTGTGGCTGACCTGAGACAGCAGCGCAGACACTGCTCGCTCCAGGCCGTGACGCTCTGCTGTTTCCAGTTGAACTGGGGGTTGTGCTGCGCCAGCCACGGAAATCCTAGGACCAGGGGAGCCTCTGTAGTGGGGAAAACAAGAAATGATACCGTCTCAGTGTGGTTTCCAGATACAGTCAGGGTTATGGGTTCTGAGCTGTGTGTGATACTGGTCATGGTGCTGCCGTTGAGAGCAGTGACGTGCAGGGGCCTGTCCAGTGGTGTCAGGGTGAATCGTCCTTGTCTTGCCAGCCTGGGGTGAATAAGGTTCCTCTCAGAACCGGAGTCGACAAACACAGTGCAGGAAATGGGTTCACTGTGTTTTTTGAGGATAGCTGCAGCATCCGGGGTTTAGTCTGTTTTGGGCCCGTCAGGACCCCCACTTTCACTGACGTGCCTGGTCTTTTGGCGTCTCGGGGCAGGCACTAACCTCATGGTGTGGCGAAGCACAGTACGCACAGCAATCCGCCGCACGGCGACGTCTGCGCTCCCTAGCGCTAAGATTCACCTGCCTGAGTTGCATGGGCTCAGGTGAAGGCGTGCGTCTGGGTGAAGGATGCCATCTAGTGTGTTGTGCCGGCCCCATATTTCTGCCAGAGTGTATGGGTTCAGGTGCTTGTGAACGTCTGGGGGAAGAGTGCCATCTAGTGTGTGGTGCTGGACTTACGTGACGAGGCGAGGCGGAAGCGGAACTGGTCGTGTTGCGTACCCGGAAGTGACCTCGTGTCCGTCGGTCTAACCGGGTCGCCAGACTGATGAGCTCGTCCAGCGTTTTGGGTTCCTCCCGGCTAGCGATGTCCTCCTTCAGGCTTTCCGGGAGGGCGTTGTAGAACACGCTGCGGAGGGTCTCATCAGACCAGTTCGTGCTGGCGGCCAGGGTCCGGAACTCGAGGGCAAAATCCGCCATGTGCTGAGGACGGGGTCTGAGGGTGAGGAGCTCCCGCATCGCATCCTCTTTCGTTCCTCCGTCGGAGAAGGTGGATGTAAAAGCCTCTAGGAACCGGGAATAAGGAGAAGTCTCTATTGGATTACTCTCAACATATGCGTCTGCCCACCTGAGAGCCTTGTCCCGAAGCCAGCCGATGAGGAAGGATGTTTTGCTGGCATCGGAACAGAAGGCTTGTGGAGCCCGGCTGAAGACGATCCGGCACTGCCGGAGGAACCCCCTGCAGTTCTTGGGGTTCCCGTCGAAAGGTGCCGGATTGGGGATGGCGACCTGCCGGTAGCCGGTATCCGGAGGTGGGGCAGAACGCATCGCAGCCGCTGCAGAAGGAGGAGACGGGCTGCCGGAGAGGCGAGACATAACGTTGGTGAGTTGCAAACTTAAGCTGTGGAGCTCAGCAGACAGGTTAGCTTGATTCGTGGCGATTTCTTGCATAAACGAATCATGTTTGCCCAGCAGGATCCCCTGTTGGGTTAGTGCTATCTGGAGCTGGGTCTGGGAGCTCTCGTGGCCAGTTTGTTCTGTCATGGTATACTACCAGGGGGGTTTGTTTCGAGCTCCAAGTCTGACCCAACTCCAAACACACAGGCGAGAAACAGTTGTCGGTTAATAGGGTTTAATATGTACAGTGCTCCAAAATACACAACGTTAAACTGTACAGGTGGTAGAGAACTCAGGACGGGAACTGGTGCGGGACAGGAACGGTCTTGGGTTGTGAGAGAGAGAGAGATTAGTGACAGGCTGTGATACCAGCTGCGGTGTGCGGGGGTCGTGCTCGTTAAACTCACGTTGACTTGATAGTCGTCCTGTTGTGAGGAGGGATCCAGAGATGCTGCCGCGGGGGTGGTGATCCAGACTGTCAGTGATGAGATAGGAGATCCGGGTCCGAGTGCTGTTTGTGCAGACGTGACTACAGCAGGGGTGACAGCAGCGCGCTGACCAGGAAGGCGTGGATCCAGAGGAGAACAGAGACAGAAAGGGAGCCAGAGGGAGAGAGCTAGTCGCGTGATCTCGCAACAGAGCTGTAGAACCCGTGGAGAGCCAATCACTAGAGGCGGGTAGATGACCACGCTGAGGTACTGCAGACTGGAGGAACGCTCCAGGACACGGGACTGAATTCAAAAGGAAGAGAAGGCAGGTTAGACACCGCTAATAATCACTCTGACATATAATCACTCTGGCCACTCTGTTACCACGGGAAGTTAGTGGAACAAACTGGCGTCTGTCTGTGGTTCCTCCTCTGCTTAAGTACCCAGCTCTCCTGAGCTGGGTAATGATCCACACCTGCGTCCAGTGATGACCTGCTGCCACGCCCTGCAAGACAATTAGTCACACGGAGAAACCACACACCACCCACCAGCAGCAGAGATCCTGACAGCTCTTTTAATACAGTAAATTAAACACGCATTCAAAAGTTATTGAAAGCACTTTTAACATGGAAAAGTTTAATCTAAAAATAAATCACAGCACTGGAAATAACATAATGGTAGAGTTCTTTTCCTTTGTGCCGAGACCGAGGGACCTGTGATCACTGTCCATTAGCGTGATACATTTTACCTGATTTTAATTTTTTGGGCAGTCAAATGTGTCTGTTGTCCTGAACAGTGGGGTGTCCACTCCAGAGGGGTTAAAAGCATTTTGTTGGCTTCAAAACTTGTCCTCTCGACAGGGGTGTCCGCAGGGTGCGATTTCACTGTATTAGTAGCAAGATCCTTTTCTATCTTTCCATATGTTTTTCAGCATCTAACTCATTCTGTTGTTTTCATCTGAGTTCAGCAATTTATATATTAATTCATTCAAGTGAAGGGCACTATTACTTTTGGTATTGATATCTCTTCAAAGTTTTTAAACTTTTTGCACTTCTTTGTTTCCCATTGACTTCCATTAAAATGTTATAAACTCTTTTTAACTTCTTCAACTCTTTCGGCTTTCAACTACTTCAGCTCACTTCAACTGAAAAACTCCATTCAACTTTGAAACAAGTTTTAAGAAATGGAACTGTCACAGAATTAAAGATATTTTTGATTACTTATATTTTTTGACCGTGGCAACGCCATTCTCTATCAGATACACCCGTTGAGGTCACAGGACAGATAGTAAGACCTGTCATGACATGTGGTACATCAAGTTGATCCGTTTGACCTGTAGAAGTGAGTCATATGTACCTGAGACTTGGGGTTACCATGGCAACACAGTTCACCAAAAAGCATCCAAGGTGTCCCACAGCACAAACTGCCAGACATAATTCCACATATGACACATCAAACTAACGGGGTTACTCACCAGAGACGCACTATTGTAGTTCCATGCCATTTCAGGTTACCATCACAACAGAATTTACAAAAGCCATGACCCTATGTTAAAAGGGCTTAGTGTCGCCTCCTAATTGATATTTTTAGAGTTTAATATGTGAACATACTTACAGATGTCATTCTAACTTTTAACTGGTCACAAGACAATAGTCTACAACATATTGAAGCAATTTATACATATCTGCTACCGTATTACCATGGCAATACTGTTCGCCATCAAATACACCCAGTAAACTAATGGGACACACAGTAGGATTTATGGCCTCATGTTATATACAGTATCAAAGCAGTTGGCTTGTTCAGTAGAAGTGAACCATCATGTAAACATTAATTTCTAGGTTACCATGGCAACCACAATGACTCAAATTCCCAATTTTTTGACAGATTACTGTGTGTACATGATTTTTCACAATATTTTTATCCTTTATCTCATCATTGTTTTAAACCTTATGACCTTCCACTTTTGTGCTTTGTGTACTTTCGTCTTTATTTTTATTCATTATTTTTCATCATTTTAGACCATTTTAAGCTAATCGATGAAACAATTGAGCTAATGTTGACAGTTATGCTTTTTTGAAAATGCACTGCTTAAACAACTTCAGCAGATTTTCCCCTGTCAGTTCTGCTCTTTTAATCTTTTTCAGCTGCATTTAAACCATTCAGCACAGAACTCAGTCATAGCTTTTTGCATAGAGCAGCAAGTTGTAGCTGCGGACGTGGATGTCAAATTGCAGAGTTGCTACGAAAAATGTCTACAGGTTAGCAGGTTTGAAAAACTCCCTGACTAAGATCAGCAGTGCCATGTTTGTTATTATTTTATTATCGGCTACATTTCTCGGTGAAAACGTCGTTATTGGAATTATAAGTCATTTTTTTCTAATATCAGCCCAGTAACTATTGGGGTTGATAGTTATCGTGCATCCCTAATATCAACAAAGTGTCCTGAGGTGGTGACAGAGGGAGGTATAAAAGTAGAACCAAACAGGTGTGTAGAGTAAATGTCATTAGGGCGGCCGTGGCTCAGTGGTTAGAGCGGTTGTCCTCCAATTTGAAGGTTAGTGGATTGATCCCGGCTTCCACCGCCACATGTCGAAGTGTCCTTGGGCAAGACACTGAACCCCATGTTGCCCCCCGATCTGCGTATCGGGGGGCAACATGGTTGCATATCTGGTTTACATATCTTGTAGTGTGAAAGTGCTTTGAGTGGTCTGAATGACTAGAAAGCGCTATACAAATACAGGACATTTACCATTTACCATTAACTGAAAACCGGTCTAGGGAATGAAACTAGATTATGGGATTGAGTGTGGGAGTGAGTGGAAAACACAAAACATGATGAGGAGACTAAAGTCAAAACTACTCAAACTAACTCAATTAGCCCAATTAAACTATGATGATCAGGGTGTGAGCAAAAACCGAACAAAAGGACTTTGTTTATGCTGTTATTTACATTAAAATTTCATGTAAGTAACTAATGTGAAATGACAGCAGTATTAAATTTTCTACAATAATATTTACATGAACTTCTGTGATTGAAGCTGTTATGTGATTTACAGCGAGCTGTAGGAACCGTTAGCAGTAGTTGATCAGATGATCGAAGTGTTCCGCGAGGTTGGTAGACAGAGAGCAAGTCAGACAGATAAGGGAGGGCTCGACCATGTATGTAATGCTCTGTAAACAAAAAAGGAAAACAAAAAGAGTCTCTTGAATTTCATCCTAAATTCAAATCTTCAAATCTCTGTCTGCCTGTATTGTTTGAAAGCCAGGCAGAGACACGCTGGAGTCCAGGATATGTTCCTTTAGCCATGTCTCAGTAAAGCACATGATGCTGCATTCCCGATATGCTGGCTGGGTCTTCAACAGAGATTCAAGTTCATCCATTTCGTTAGCAAAGAGACCTCACATTTGTCAATATGACTGATGGAAGTAAAGGTTTAAACTTCCTCTTTCTCTCTCTTCACTGTGCTCCTGCTCTGCATCCATGTCTTCTTCTGTTGAGCTCATCAGTGATCCAGAGTTTCAATTTGAGCATTATTTCAGCCTTAGAAATGTCAGTTAGCTGCTCTTTCTTGTAAACAAGTCTCTTGTTGCCATGGTTACACATCATAACAAGTGGCAAAAAAGTGACAAATCAAGCAAAAAACTCAATTAGCACAGCATCCAAATCAGAAGAAAAGTATTTAGAAAATATTTCCAGAAGAAAAAACTAGCAAGACATACTTAAAAAGAACAAAAAAATGCTAGCAAGTGCTAGCAAAGTCACAGAGCTACTCCAACAAGCTGCCACCAGTTGTAGCGCTATTCCGGATGCCATTCCAAACGCTGTCCGTACAAGCTCCTACTTAGTAGCCGTCACGGACATTTGAGGGAAAAGTTGAAGGAAGGTTGTACTACCAGGACCACAGGTTTGTACAAGCTACTGTATAGTAGCCGTCACCAACAGACATGAAGATTATTAAGTAAGGCTGTCCGTACAAGCTCCCATATAGTAGCTGTCACGGACTGTTGTCCATAAGAGCTACGTTAACAGGAGTCGTCACGGACTGTGTCTGTAAGAGACACGTTAACAGGAGCTGTCACGGACTGTTTTCCGTAATAGCTACTGTATAGGAGCTGTCACGGACAGACATGGAAATAGACTAAGTAAGACTGTCCGTACGAGCACATACATAGTAGCCGTCATGGACATTTAAGGGGAAAGTTGAAAGACTGTACTACCAGGACCTTAGGTACATACAAGCTACTGTATAGGAGCTGTCACGGACAGACATGAAGATTGTTAAAAACGGCTGTCCGTACGAGCTCCCATATAGTAGCTCTCACGGACTGTTGTTAATAAGAGCTACGTTAACAGGAGCCGTCACGGACTGTGTCTGTAAGAGACACGTTAACAGGAGTTGTCACGGACTGTTTTCCGTAATAGCTACTGTATAGGAGCTGTCACGGACAGACATGGAAATAGACTAAGTAAGACTGTCCGTACGAGCACATACATAGTAGCCGTCATGGACATTTAAGGGGAAAGTTGAAAGACTGTACTACCAGGACCTTAGGTACATACAAGCTACTGTATAGGAGCTGTCACGGACAGACATGAAGATTGTTAAAAACGGCTGTCCGTACGAGCTCCCATATAGTAGCTCTCACGGACTGTTGTTAATAAGAGCTACGTTAACAGGAGCCGTCACGGACTGTGTCTGTAAGAGACACGTTAACAGGAGTTGTCACGGACTGTTTTCCGTAATAGCTACTGTATAGGAGCTGTCACGGACAGACATGGAAATAGACTAAGTAAGACTGTCCGTACGAGCACATACATAGTAGCCGTCATGGACATTTAAGGGGAAAGTTGAAAGACTGTACTACCAGGACCTTAGGTACATACAAGCTACTGTATAGGAGCTGTCACGGACAGACATGAAGATTGTTAAAAACGGCTGTCCGTACGAGCTCCCATATAGTAGCTCTCACGGACTGTTGTTAATAAGAGCTACGTTAACAGGAGCCGTCACGGACTGTGTCTGTAAGAGACACGTTAACAGGAGTTGTCACGGACTGTTTTCCGTAATAGCTACTGTATAGGAGCTGTCACGGACAGACATGGAAATAGACTAAGTAAGACTGTCCGTACGAGCACATACATAGTAGCCGTCATGGACATTTAAGGGGAAAGTTGAAAGACTGTACTACCAGGACCTTAGGTACATACAAGCTACTGTATAGGAGCTGTCACGGACAGACATGAAGATTGTTAAAAACGGCTGTCCGTACGAGCTCCCATATAGTAGCTCTCACGGACTGTTGTTAATAAGAGCTACGTTAACAGGAGCCGTCACAGAAAATTGAGGGGAAAGTTTAAAGGTTGTACCACAGGTCCTTACAAGCTACTGTAAAGGAGCTGTCACAGACAGTTCAGGGAAAGTTGTACAACCAGAACAACAGGTGTCTGATCGGGCTTGTGTTGGTGAGAGGGGGAGAGTCTGTCCATAAGGGCCCCTATGTTAGCCTCTATTTTGTCCTTTGCGCTTTGGTAATCTGAAAGAGTGTCTCTTGTGATGGAGGTACGCCAAATTTGGAGCCATTCTGACCAAAAACACAGCACTGGCGGCCCGGAGAAATATCAACTTTTTCCCACGAATGAAGCCCCGCCTTTCGAAAACCGTACATCCCAAAGACTCTGTTGGGGTCTCGTTGGAGTCGGCCCGGGCCCCCCTACAACATATTAAAATGTCAGCTCAGTAGACCAAGTAGAACCCGAGATGGTCGCCAACACTCTCTCAGAACATGACAGTATCAGGCCCGTGGCCTGTCACCCCATTGTGAATGCCTCTTTTGAAAACAGGCAATTAACTCCCCTGGGTGTCGTGAATCAAATCTGTCACTGGATTCTTCCACACATAGTGCGTACCAAATTTTGTGGTCCTCAGGTCAAAGGTCGAGGCGTGCTGGCCTGAAAGGCATTGATTTTAAGGCCTGTGATGCGTTCAAGTGCCTTTTTCCCTCCTATTTGAATTTGCCTGGACCCAGGAGGCTGAAATTTGGGTGGGTGTATCTGGGGGGATTGCCAATCCAGCACGTGCAGTGTGTTTTCAAAACTCCCAAGTTTAAGGGTAAAATAAGGGCGTGACGCACTCATCAAAGGCAGTAGGCCTAAGTCGCAAGACAAATGCAAGAGTTTCTGCGGTCCAATAACCATCAGCTCAGTCTTGTCATAATTTAGCAGTAGGGAATTATTTGACAACCAACTCCTGACTGCAGATAGAACTGTCTCACTTCAGGTCATGTCACCCCTTTGTCCAATAGCTAATGGGACATAAAGTTGCAGGTCATCGGCATAGCAATGAGAAGCTACATTAAAAGGTTGTAAGAGTTGATTAAGGGGCAACAGATAAAGTGTGAAGAGCAGTGGCCCAAGTATAAAGCCCTGAGGAACCCCATGCCTGAAGGTACAAGTTGCAGAGAGATCATTTTTAAAACTAACAATCTGGGATCTACCTGACAAGTAGGATCTCAACCATGAGAGGACATTACCCTCAATTCTAAAGTAAACTTTTGTTATGAAGTGGCAATTTATAAATAAAACTGAACTGAATTAACCAATGTGCATTATAAAACCAGTGGGAAAAAAACACTCTTCTCAGTGTCTGCATCTAAAATTTCACCTGAAAATAAAGCACAGATCATTTACAGTATCTAGTGAATAGATGACATTTACAGTATTTAGTCAATTCACAAAGACACCTCCCATCTGGATGAAGCAAGGGAGGGAAACAAGTGTGGGTCAGATAATGAAGTCGGACTGTAGTAAACAAACACATAATTGGATGGACAACAGTCACAGGGCGTAAACTAACTGGTTTCCAAGATAAACACAGAAGTGCTGATTCAGGCCAGGTCTCTTTCAGTTCACTTACTCCTGCAGCATGACATGTGACCTTTTACCAACATCGTAAAACCTTAAAATCTCCAACATTTATTATCTTGTAATTTGAATTATAAATACTCTATCACTTAAATGCAAAAACGATGAGTGTACGTAACAGATAAATCTTTCATAAGACTCTGCTGTATCAATCAATCAATCAATCAATCAATCAATCAATCAATCAATCAATCAATCAATCAATCAATCAATCAATCAATCAATCAATCAATCAATCAATCAATCAATCAATCAAAGTTTTGTCTATATAGCGCCTTACAACAGCCAAAAGGTGCATAAAGCGCTTTCCAGGAGTAAAAACACATGTAAAATTACAGCACGGTAAAAACAGTAAGACTTAAAAACAGAAATTACAGCAATGGAAAGATAAAAATATATATAAAGGCCAAAAACACAGGAATGTAAAAATAGTAAAACATTAAACAAAATTACAGAAATGTGAAACTAGTAATACATAAAAACAGTAACAGTCGAATCAGCAGCTACGTATCAAATGCTTGTTTGAACAGATGAGTTTTAACTGTGATTTAAAAATGTTTAATTTAGAGATGGATTGTAGATGGGTTGGAAGTGAGTTCCACAGCTTGGGGCCAAGGACTGCAAATGAGTGATAATAGGTGGGAACATCCTGACTGAGCTCCTGTGGCAGGTCCCTACAGACTTTAGGTCTAAACCATCTAATGCTTTTTCGTCTAATTTTGAGAATTACTGACCAGCTTGTGGACCAGAATGTGAGTTTCATTTGTGGGTTTACCACCAGAGTGCTTTCAAAGAATTCATTAGCTCTAAAAGCATCTCAAAAACCTAAAGATGGTATTTGTGGTGGCATTAAAAATAGATGTTATATTTGGATATTTACCTTTTGTGAAGTTCCTTCTCTGTGCCAGGAGTAACCGTTTACAGTGTACAGACGGCTGTATGACTAAGAAAAAAAACAGACAAAATAGAAAATCAGTTGAGTTAATGTAGAACTATGTAGTGAGAAAAAACAAAATGACTTTAATTAGCAAGATTATAAGATTATAAGCCCTGTTCCCGCTTCCTGTATTAAAAAATGCCCCAAAAGGAGGTGTTGCCTGAAGATCAAACATACGGGGGGGCTGGGTTGTGATTGACATGTCGCACCAATACAGATGGTCAGAGAGGGAACAGGTGAAAATGGAGGAAGCTGCTTCTATGGATGAGTCAAGCAGTCCTTAACAGTATACCACCTTTGTGGAGCTCTTTGGTGAGCTGCTGGAGACAACGGAAAGTGTGTCTGAAGAGATGGTATTATACCCAAACTTGTGAGACCATGCCTGTGACGTGAAGATTGGAAAAGATGTACAGCCAATTACAAATTTCAAATGCAGTAGCCACACTCAACCATAAGGAGGCAGCACTAATACCTTTTTAGACCAAAAAGTGTAAAATTTAACAAGTTTACACAAAAATTTCAAAAAATGCCCAGAAACTGACAGATTTCCTTGGTAAAGACCCATTAATACAGCTTATAGGCAAAAAATGATTTGGGGTTTAGTTACTCTTTTAAGGAAATCTGTAAAAGCAGAAGTGAAAATGTCTCTTCTCTCTGTTGATCTGCAGGTATCAGATGACTCACTGGACTCCCAAAACGATGGCTTATATCGCTCTCAGCTGTCACTTAGACAAACCAAATCCTTCAAATCCAGTGACTCAGGAGCATTTTCTATTGAACGTTACAGCTGAGTGACTATAAACAGAGCTTTCATTTCCAACAGCTTAGACTCTTTCAGGGGTGAGATAATTAAATGCAGCAACAAACAAAAAGACTTGAAAAGTTTACACTATAAAAGCATGAAAATGTTTGCATGGTGACACCTGCTTTGGCAGGTGATAGCAGCTAAGGATTTTCTGAGCTACCTGTTATGAGCAGAAACAGATGTAACCTTTTATGTAGCGTTAAAAAAGGACAGCAAGCATGAACTGCTTCCACTGTTTAGTTCTCTTTAAAGAGGCCCTTCCATTGAACATGGTTTTTCTGAGGTTTCTGTTGAATATTTTAGCTCCACAGGTGTTCTTACCTTCATAGTGGGTGTGAAAACAGGTCACTAACTTCTCTTTCAGTTTTAACCTCTCAAACTACACAAGTGGCGATAACACCCGATTTCTCCCGAGTCCGAACGACCTGTATCTGTTTCGTCACAACTCCTTAGTTTGTTAGTTTTCGGCAGCTCCCACAGTTGAAACCACGCCTAGCATTCTGCTCACTAAAAAGCTGTAGCATAACGTAGCAAACAGAAAGACACAACATCTGACGACATTCACAGCGGGGCAGGAAACAGTATTCTTTGCTCTCATAGGCTAGTCTGTTAGCCAATCAGAGTCCAGCATATTCGAACAATGAATATGAACGAGCTGCTGACGAAGCAGCCGGAGCAGCCTGACAGAAGGAGCCGGAACCACCTGAATTTTAACACAGACAGATTGAAAGGTCTGTCAATAAGTGTTTCATATTACTGGTTAATACTTAAGAAATAACCACAAAGTCCTGAAATGTGTATGAAATGGCCTCTTTAAAAACTCTGCTGTGCTGTATTTTCTGTTCTGACACATTTATCACAAAGTTTAAACCATATAAATTCTGTTCAAGGTAACGCAGATGGATTATAGTTTTGTTCAAGCATTAACATTTTAGTTTCCTATTGTCATCAAGTAGCAGAAACCCAGATGGTTTGGCTTGAGTACACCTGTTCCTCTTAACTAGCTGTTTAAATTAAAGGTCCTGTATCATGAAAAATCCACTTTTTGGAGCTTTTAACCATGTTGTGATGTTATTTCTGTATTTAAAAGACCTCCAGAGTGGTTTTTGGCTTAATTCGTGCATTCCTGAGTAATCCTCCTGAATCCTGCGCTCTGAGCAGCTGCTTTACTCAGTCATGTAAAAAAGCTGAGTTTGAGCCCCTTTACGTCACTGTGTCGCATCAGGAAGTTCCTGACCAATCTCTGCTGCCCCTGTAGTACAAAAGCACTCCCCATTTTTTCTCAGGTAAGAGGCGAGCTGCGAGAGTCCGAAGCAATTTGTCAAGAGCTCATCACGGCAGATGTCTTAGTTACCACACTTCAACCACCTGCTGCTCTTTATTAGCATGAGCTGCTAATAAAGACTTATCAACTCGACCCTGCTAATCACATGTCAGTATGACTCCAGCTTAACAGCTGAGCTCCACGTCACCGCAGCCCGTCCCACCACCGGATAAAAGACTCAGTCACTCACCCTGCCAGCGCTTAGTCATACGTCCCGTTTGCCACGAGCTCCTGTTAGACTCCGTGCAGCAGTTTATCCGCCTCAGTAATCCAGCCTTTTCCTCAGACCTGTCCCAGTCGATCTCTCTCTCAGTCCACCCCACTCTCGGTTGCTGGTCTCGCAGTCAGCGACTACGGTCGCTGCCTCCAAAAACCCGCTCCTCGCCTACGACCTGTCTCACCTCACCCGTCCGATCCCAGTCTTGGTGTCATCTCCCGGGTCGGCTCGCATCCAGTCGCGAGTGGACCGTGCTTCCCTCCAGACACTCCTCACCACTGAGCGTCCTCTGACAAATTAGCACCTCCATTTTGTTGTATTTCATTCTAAGAAATGTCTCATCGAAAATGTGCATTTGGCTGTGAGAGTTACAGGACTTTGTTTAGTGTTCCTAAACAGCCCAATCGCACTCATAGTTGGAGGTGGGGTTTTAGGTAAACCAAGCATTTTACTTCCTGGTCACAGAATAACTCAAGAATGTAAATTATATTTCAGGACAAATTAAGTGAATATAACTCAAACAGAAAGGTTTTATCATATATGTGCCGATCCCAGACGTTGAAAACTGTAAAATAACATGATACAGTCCCTTTAAAGGCTAAATATGCAAGATGGTTTGTAAAGATAACAGAAAAACAATTCATTCTGAAAACCAGTGATTAGAAGGCTGTGAAGTGAAATATGTGAATTTATTCTAATTCTATATTTAGTGGCAAGTGTTTTGTTTTATTAGGTTGATTATATTTGTTGTATTATTTACCAAGAATTCACCATAAATTTTTATCTGATGATTTATTTTTGAAAAAATGATTACATTAGTTTATTAGTTTATTTAGTTACAGTTTTATGCATCAAACTCTACTCAAGCATCATTTTGTTGAGAGGAAATGACTCCAACATTTCCACTAAAAATAATTTGGACTAAGTTGTTAATTACTTTACATTTGAAGATCATGTGAACAATAATTAATAAATAAGCTGTTACTCTTTGACCCTCTCTATTTTATGTGTGACCATGTTAATTAATAAAGTTGCTGTAAACTGATTTGAAATTATGATTGTTTGTTGTTTCAGGGATTTGAAATCTGTTAATGTGTGGACAACCAGAAAAGTGTGTACATATGTTTCAGTGTCTAAATATAAATCATTTCAAAAGCGTAATATACTGTATATCAATTATGAAATCGAATCTTGTAAAACATGAAGAGACTTCAGTAAATTCCTCTACATGCTAAAAATATAAAGTTTTTCTGAGCTGGTACTCAGTACTGAGTCAGCCAGGACACATCCTGGTGGTAAAATGGTAAATGGCGTGCACCTTTATAGCGCTTTAATTAGGTTCTATGACCCCCAAAGCGCTTCATACTACAGTTTTTTGTCATTCACCCATTCACACTCACAAACTCACATACTCACAAAACCCGATACGCAGATCGGAGGGCAACATGGGGTTCAGTGTCTTGACCAAGGACACTTCGATATGTGGCGGTGGAAGCTGGGATCGATCCACCAACCTTCAAGTTGGAGGACAACCGCTCTAACCACTGAGCCACAGTTGCCCCATGGTAGTCATCGGGGCCATTCTTGGGCTTAGGAAACCTTTTTTTGTGGGCTCTCCTTGATAGGATTGGCATTTCAGCTGTGGTGCGAGAAAGGTAAAAAAAATCCATCTATCTGGATCCCTAGATATTTCCAGGCCAGAGAATCCCTCCACAGAATTCTGGGTCTGCCCAGAGGTCTCCTCCCAGTCGAATGTGCCCAGAAAACCTCCATGGGGAGGCGACCACGAAACATCCTTACCAGATGCCCACCTCAGATGACTCCTTTCGATGTGAAGGAGCAGCGGTTCTATTTCAGCACCCTACGGAAGCTCATTTCATTTTGTATCTGGGATTTTCATCTTTCAGTCAGGATCCGCATCTCATGATCATGGATGATGGTCGGGATTTAGATATACCAGTAAATCAAGAACTTGCCTTTCACCCAAGCTCATTCTTCACTGAGGACGAAGCCCCAATCTGTCAGTCCATCTGCCAGTTATCCTGCATCACCCATGAACAAGACCCTCAGATACTTAAACTCCTCCACTTGAGGCAAATTCTCACTGCCAACCTGAGGGGAGCAATCGACCCTTTTCTGGTTGAGAACCATGGCCTCAGATTTTGAGGAGTTGATTCTCTTTCCAGCTGCGAACCACTACATACACACTGAAGCTCAAAGACACCAACAGAACCACATCATCTGCAAAAAGGGTCAGGCTTTTTTTATTTGAATTGCCTTTATTGTCCCACAGGGGGAAATTACATGGAGGTACAGAAGAAGCTTTATATACACATATATATACACTGAAGGGTCTCACTCCCAGATGGATCAATAGCAGACATTGAGGACAGTTACAAGTACCTGGGATACCACAGGCAAATGGCAACCTCGAGCAGGCAACAAGGGAAGCAGCAACAGCCAAATACCTACAACGAGTGAGGCAAGTCCTAAGAAGCAAGCTCAATAGAATGAACAAGTCCAAGGCAATAAACAGTTACGCCCTGCCAGTGATCAGATACCCTGCGGGAATAATAAAATGGCCAAAGGATGAGATACAGACCACAGATATTAAGACATGAAAGCTCCTCACCATGCATGGCGGGTTCCATCCCAAATCCAGCACCCTGGGACTGTACGCACGCCGTAAGGATGGAGGCAGAGGACTAATGAGCGTGAGAGTCACCAGCCAGGATGAAACATCAAAACTCCATAAATACATCCAGTACAAGGCCTCAACGGGTGACGTACTGAGTGAATGCCTGAGACAATGGCAAGATGAGGAGGTGCTGGAGGAGGAACCATCATGGGAGGACAAGCCTCCACATGGGATGTACCACCGGAACATAACTAAAGTGGCTGACCTCAAGAAATCCTACCAAATGCTGGAGAGGGCCGGCCTACAGGACACCACAGAGGCACTCATCCTGGCAGCACAGGAGCAGGCTCTAAGCACCAGAGCGATAGAGGCCCAGATCTACCACACCAAACAAGACCCAAGGTGTACGCTGTGCAAATAGTCATCTGAGACACTAATAACGCTACTAATAACACATAACATGAAATTTGCCATCAATTTTATGTAGTTCTTCGCATCACCTCCAAGTGATGATTTTATTTTAATATGAGCTCATTATTATATAATAGGGCTATTCAATTAATTTGGAGCTGGGGCCAGTTCAGGAATTTGAGATAAATAATGGGCCGGAGAACAAGTAATCAACAAATGAAGAAAAATGAAAGATTAAATATTTAAGAAATGAGAATATTCCATTTTATTATACTTCTCTTCTCGTGCAAAAAAACAAATGCCCATAAATTTACACATGGACTACTACTGCAATACCTTTTGTCCATTTTGAACATAAATCAAGAAACTAACAATCAGTAAGTAAACCAGATCACATATATTTAAGATTAAACTTAATGAAGGCAAAATGAAATCTATCTGCTCCAACAAAATAAAACCAAAGTGCATTGTAAGGTACAGAAAGGAAATATAATAACATAACAGTGCATAGCATTTTATCAAGGTAATGTATTTCAAAGTGCAACCAGTTTAGGTGAGCAAAATCAGTGGTTTACTTTTTACAACTGACAACTACACATCCAAGTGAATCAACAAATACTGTTATTATAATAATGCAACAGTGCATGGCACTTTATCAGGGCAAAACATTTGCTTTCAACAACAACAACCTTGCCCATTTTAGCCCTCCTAACATAAAAAATCACCAACAGTCTCTCAATGGACCCCACTTTACATTTTTTGTTATTTAAACTGAAATAGTATAATGCAACTATGTCCAGTTCTCCAGCACCTCTTCAACACCAGTCTGAGACAGAAAACAGTTCCTGTGCTGTGGAAAACATCCTGCCTTGTTCCAGTACCTAAAAAAACACAACCAGCTGAACCAAACGACTACAGACCAGTTGCCCTGACATCTCACGTCATGAAAGTCCTGGAGAGACTCTTACTGGCTCACCTCAACAAGCAGGTCAGCACCTTTCAGGACCCATTACAGTTTGCATACCGTAATGGGCTTGGGGTTGAAGATGCCATCATCTACCTGCTTCACAGAGCACAATCTCATCTGGACCAATCAGGCAGCACTTTGAGGGTCATGTTCTTTGACTTCTCAAGTGCTTTTAACACAATTCAGCCTGCTGTGTTATGTGAGAAGCTCCATAAATTCCAGGTGGATTCCTCCACAACCTCCTGGATTTATGACTACCTCACAAACAGACCACAGTTTGTGAGACTGAAAGGTTGTGTGTCTGAGATGGAGGTCAGCAATACTGGAGTGCCACAAGGAACTGTACTCTCACCATTTCTCTTCACGATGTACACCTCTGACTTCCAGTACAACTCTGAGTCCTGTCATCTGCAGAAATACTCTGATGACTCTGCAGTTGTTGGGTGCATCAGTGAGGGACAAGAAGCTGAGTATAGAGAACTGGTCAGTCAGTTTGTGAAATGGTGCGGTAACAATCATCTCGTTTTAAATAGCAGCAAAACTAAGGAGATGATTGTTGACTTCAGGAGGAGAAAGAATCAACACAGCAGTATTTCCATCCTAGGAGAGGAGGTAGAGGTGGTGGAGGAATACAAGTACCTTGGAGTTCAGCTGGACAACAGACTAGAGTGGAAATGCAACACAGAATACATCTACAAGAAAGGTCAGAGCAGACTCTACTTCTTAAGGAAGCTGAGATCTTTTAATGTCTGCACCAAGATGTTGCAAATCTTCTATAGGTCTGTTGTGGAAAGTGCAATCAGCTTTGCAGCCATCTGCTGGGGCAGCAGCATCAGAACCAGAGACTTGAAGAGAATCAACAAACTGATCAGGAAAGCTGGATCTGTGCTGGGAGTATCTCTGGAGCCGCTGGAGCTGATTGTACAAAAAAGAATGCTGGACAAGATGAAGATGATGGAGGACTCTTCTCACCCTCTGCACGGCACAGTGATCAAACAACAGAGTGTGTTCAGTGAGAGGCTTCTTCAGGTCCGATGCAAGACCGAAAGATACAAAAGATCATTCCTGCCTGCAGCCATTAGCCTCCACAACAAGAACAGACCTTGATCGTTATTATTATATCATTGTCTTCATTATTGTTTTTATTGTTGGACAAAAAAAAAACCTACTGCAATGTTGAATTTCCCTTCTGGGATAAATCAAGTATTTTTCATTCATTTTTCATTCATTTCATTCAAATAGCATCAGACACCTCTATATCCCATTCAGTTGAGCCATACTATATCAATCAATAAAGAAATAAAATACGAGGTGATTAACAGGCAACTTTGTTAAAAAATCCATCCATACTACTTGCTTGGCGTCTAATGTGAGAAATGACATTTTTTTGACTTAGCAAGAACAGTGAAGTCAGGTGTGTATGTTGTCAGGGCAATGTGCAAGCAGTGTTGCTGCTCAGTGAGGGAGATGCGGTTGTGTGTTTTAGCAGAATTCATATGTGAGAATGACAACTCACAAGAATGACTGTCCAGTTGTAATAAACCCTCATCCAATGATTGTATTAACTCCTTTCCTTTCATTGCAAAGTTTTCCTTAACATTCACACAGAAAGGGTCCTTAACAAATCTCATGACTTCATTTGAGATGCTAAAATCACTGAACCTGGTGGCAAAGTTTTTTTTCAGTGAGTCAAAAAAGCCTGACATCACCTCAGTAATTTGCAGGCCAGAGTTCTTTAACGTGGGAAAGTGGAACATCTTCCCTGGACAAAGGTCAGCAGAGAAGAGTGAGAGTTTTCTTGCAAAAGCATGAAGTTTTTACACCAGTTCTGAAACCGTTTTATCTCTGCCCTGCAAATCCATATTGAGGTGGTTCAAATGATGGAAAACATCACTCAAAAAGCAAACACTCACATTAAACTCCGTCTGGAGTGCGGCCTGGGAGCCACGAGGCGAAGAGACGCAGTGAGCCTGGAGTGCGGCCTGGGAGCCGCGAGGCGAAGAGGCGCCTGGCGTCTGGAGTGTGGCCTGGGAGCAGCGAAGCGAAGAGGCGTCTGGAGTGCGCCTGGGAGCTGCAAAGCAAAGAGGCGCCAGGCGTCTGGAGTTCGGCCGCTGCCGCTGGCGGGAAGACGGCCGCTGGTGCCGGATGGTGGAGGTCTAGGTGGTCGGGAAGGTCTGGGAGGTCTAGAAGGTCTAGGAGGTCTGATACTGGGTGATGTGAATGTTTGACTAGGAAACTAAAACATAACAAATCTAAGACACAGGAGGATAACTGAATAAAAGCTATACTTAAACCTAAAACCCAGATAACAGAGGGAGAGCATACAAAATACCAAATAACTAGAAAACCCAACGCTACAGAATCAAGTAAACAAACAACCAAAACCCCAAGACCTGACATTAATAGAGAATCAGGCAAACCAGTTTGTATGGAGTTCACCGATCAATGAATCGTTTGGGATGATAAGTTTCCCAGACACTCGTAAGAAATGCAGCCACTTCCATCGGATCAGACTCATTTTTCCTCCTGTGCAGCCCCATGCATTTTAGGTTCCCTCTCAGTGTCCGCATACTTATCACAACACTGTCCAAGCTGCTCAGTAACTCGAAAATTTCCCAATGCCTCAATCCAAGCATAAAATAGAACTTAATTCATTCCATTAAACAAGACATTTTTGCACACGCTGATCTGCACAGTTATAAACTTAAAGGTGGTATATGGAACTTGGAACCAAAGCCTTCAGCCATCGTTAACCCCCCCTCCAGCATCGCCGATCACACACTCCTACCTGTTTGAAGCTCAGTCATTTATTCAGTCGGTGGCAAAGAGTTCACAGTTGCCCCACGGCTCCAAAACTTCCTGCAGTCCTTCATAAGATCCTCTGTCCTCCTCACACACCGCACACCCCACTTATCCAATAAAATAAAAAAAAGCAATAAAATCCTCCATGGTGTGTCTTCCAGTCAAAAAAGTGGCCCAAAGCTTTCATCCACTTCAGCAACATGCAGCTATATGTTAGCTAACAGCTAATCAAAAACGTTTTCACACAGAACTTGCTCGTCACATGGGAAACCCCCTATGTCAAGCAGATATCACCACATATCCCTGGTGCTTCCAGCTGCTTGACCTGCAGACTCCACAGCACCAGCCTCACTGTGCTGGATTATTTACGGTATTAGGCAACCCAAAACAGTGCCTGCTGCTCTGCCAGCTATTGGCTGGTAGATGTAAACAAAATGCTAATGTTGTGCCTGTAAAAATTAATATATCATAATATTTTACTTCAAATATATATTTTTAAAAGAAATGCTGTATTTTCATTCTACAACCTTCTAAACACCCAGTGGAGGCATTATTTTGTTAAAAATATTGCTTTTAATGAAAATATTCCATATACCACCTTTATGTCTTCAGTCTAATTTAAGGAAAATATATTGTGTTCAAACAAAAAAGGCAGATAGGCTATAACTTGACAATTTCCTTATTAAAACAATATATTTTTTACGTTCGTACAATATAAATATAAACATGAAAAGTATATTGTTCAAACGATAAAGTTTTCACGTGATATAACTTGGTTTTTCTTTTGCCTGGGTGGCAGCTCTACGCTTCTGTAGTAACCTGTGGGGTAGAGTTACTGGTATAAATCTATTCTTAGCCAGCCAGAAGAGGTGAGGAAGAGGAGAAGAGATGGCTGAAGAGCTCTGATCAAGTTTTTGATTTTATGTTATAAACTTCTTCAGAATAAACTAATTGAAAGAAATACCTCTCATAATTGAATTGATTGAACTGAAAATACTTTATTGTCCCATGGGGCGAAATTACATGGAGATACAGAGAACAGCTTGACCTTTACTCTAAGACCATGTGAAGTCAGAGGAAGGAGAAAAAGGTTCCCTACACCCAGTGTCCCAACACGAGGGGTGCTCGATGTAAGCAATTAAAAACCTCCAGCAGGGGGGATTCACGAGACATGTTGAAAACTTTCTTGAGGATGTGAATGTAATCAGTGTATGTGGGTGTGTGCGGAGAGTTGTCAAGGACACTGGCTCTGGGACAATGCAGATGTTGTGTCTTTCCACAGTCTTTTGGCACCTGGTTGACACAGGTAAGGAGGGGGCTGTGTGTCTCGGTGCTCACTGCTCCAGAAGGAATTTAGTGTTTTGGCCTTGAGGCCATCCAAAACGAGATAACAGAGATTAAGTCAAAGCTGAAGAATTCAACAGCTTCTCATTGTCCATATGGTGCACTGTTGTGGAAAAAAAGTCAGAATCATCCGAATTAGGCCAAATTGCATAGTACCACAGCCAATAATCAATCAATCACTTCTCCATTCCGAGCCTAAACTGCAACTTCTCCAAGGTGGGACCAATCCTTCCAGTGAGATCCAGCAGCGCACCCAGTTTATGGTTAAGATCCAGAACCCCATCAGCCAGTTTATGATCCCACTCCTGGACCTCCCGGTCCTGTTTGAGAATCACAGCCAGCTGGTCGCGGTACTGCATCGAGACTGCATCCAGTTTGCGATCCAGATATCTGAATCTTTTAGTCCAAGTGTTGCCAGATGCACCCCATCCAATCCATAACTTTAGAATTTGTATACATCAGGTAACCACCAACACCGATCAGCAAGTACCCCACGATCAATAATCCAAACATCCTCCATGTGAGACATGTGAGTAACACCATTAGACACTCATTTGTACAGTTTATCAACAAAAAAGTTGATTTGGGGGTGAGTTGCACTTTTAAATAAATAAAGCACATTGTAATAGAAGTCTTGTTTTTATTGGAGCGGGGGTGTTTCTCCATGCTTTGCATTTTTATCAAACATACACTTACCTAAAGAATTATTAGGAACACTTGTTCAATTTCTCTTTAATGCAATTATTCAATCAACCAATCACATGGCAGTTGCTTGAATGCATTTAGGGGGTGGTCCTGGTCGAGACAATCCCCTGAACTCCCAACTGAATGTCAGAATGGGAAAGAAAGGTGATTTAAGCAAATTTGAGCGTGGCATGGTTGTTGATGCCAAACGGGCCGGTCTGAGTATTTCACAATCTGCTCTCTGGGATTTTCACGCACAACCATTTCTAGGGTTTACAAAAAATGGTGTGAAAAGGGAAAAACATCCAGTATGCGGTAGTCCTGTGGTTGAAAATGCCTTGTTGATACTTGAGGTTCGAGACTGGGCCGACTGATTCAAGCTGATAGAAGAGCAACTTTGACTGAAATAACCACTCATTACAACCGAGGAATGCAGCAAAGCATTTGTGAAGCCACAACACGCACAACCTTGAGGCGGATGGGCTACAACAGCAGAAGACCCCACCAGGTACCACTCATCTCCACTACAAATAGGAAAAAGAGGCTACAGTTTGCATGAGCTCACCAAAATTGGACAGTTGAAGACTGGAAAAATGTTGCCTGGTCTGATGAGTCTCAATGTCTGTTGAGACATTCAAATGGTAGAGTCAGAATTTGGCGTAAACAGAATGAGAACATGGATCCATCATGCCTTGTTACCACTGTGCAGGCTGGTGGTGGTGGTGTAATGGTGTGGGGGATGTTTTCTTGGCACACTTTAGGCCCCTTATTGCCAGCTGGGCATCGTTTAAACGCCACAGGCTACCTGAGCATTGTTTCTGACCATGTCCGTCCCTTCATGACCACCATGTACCATCCTCTGATGGCTACTTCCAGCAGGATAATGCACCATGTCATAAAGCTCGAATCATTTCAAATTGGTTTCTTAAACATGACAACGAGTTAACTGTACTGCAATGGCCCCCACAGTCACCAGATCTCAACCTGATAGAGCATCTTTGGGATGTGGTGGAACGGGAGCATCCCACAAATCTCCATCAACTGCAAGATGCTATCCTATCAATATGGGCCAACATTTCTAAAGAATGCTTTCAGCACCTTGTTGAATCAATGCCACGTAGAATTAAGGCAGTTCTGAAGCCGAAAGGGGGTCAAACACCGTATTAGTATGGTGTTCCTAATAATCCTTTACTGTAGGTGAGTGTAGTATGAAAAGGTTTAATTCTTGAATGTGATTATTAAATACAGAGCTTTGTTACTGATAATGTCCGACTTGATGTGACATGGCACAACACCCTCGGAGGTGATGCACACAAGGATGTGACGATGTGCAGACAGAAATAAGTGATCAGACAGCACAGTTGCAAACACAATACTTACTGTGTGTCTCATGTTACAGCACATCAGGGCTGACTTATATTTAGTTTAAACGGGATGTGACATTTGGAGGAGCACAAAGAAGCTTGAGGTAAGGTTAGTGCCAAAAAGACGCATATTCATCGTCGCCAATTTGTGCCTAACTAGCAATTTGTAAATTCTTGTTTCAGCCAAATTATAAACAAACATGTAGAGTATCTGTTCTATATTACTGTTCTATATATACAAATTAAAAAGTTACAACTTCATCAATTCACACATTCAAACTCTAAATTTATAGCTATGGTTTCTCCTTTATGAATACAAACAGATATATTTGAGTTCCATTAATAATCCAGTGACTCATCACAGTTTTCCATCGGTATTCTCAAAAGAACAGGGGTCTCATTTATAAAGTTTGCTTACGTACAAAACGGGGTCGGAAAACTGCGTAAGCAACTTTCTACGCAAACTTTGGGATTTATAAAAAAAGACGTGCGCAGCTTTAAGTTGACTAAGAACCTGGCTTACGCACATTTTGGACATGGAGAGCACCTGCAGTGCTGCTGCTGAGAAGGATAAAATTATTTAATCCAGCAGCATTATCGATTGTACCGCTTCGTGTGCACACAACCCCCCCCCCCCCCCCCCCCACACACACACACACACACACACACAGCCCCCGCCCAAACATGCAGAATATCAGCTGGGGGCCAGATTGAGACAAAATGTTATGCGTTGTTTATAGGACCAACACAGAAGACATGATTTTTTATTTTTCTACAATTTTTAATTCTTTGAGTGTGCCTGAAATTTCAGTCAGGACATCACATATTTTGTAACAGTTCTTCTCGCACTTCGTTCACCGCACTAATCATGTCCCTCTGTGCCTGCATGACAGTGTCAGTTAGCACCTGGCCACTTCCAGGTGCGCCATGCGCCCGAGGTGCACTGGTGGGACAGACCGACTCTGCAGCCACATCCTCGGTCGCTCGCCCGGGAAGCCTCAATGGACGCTTCGTTCAGAGTCACTGGGGGGAAACAACGAGATTTGGTTTTGTTTTATATTTTAATGACGGATACATTTGATACATCTTAATAAAAGGCTTAATCTCCTCTGCATGGTCAGTGTCTCACTCCTTCTCCGGCACGCTGCCATGCACGCTTGCCAGTTCGAGTACTGCTGAGATCCTAACAGCGAGCGGTGGGGATCAAAGGTGCCAGGGGGTCCGCCAGTGGCAGACACACTCTGGCAGTGGCAAGCCATCTTTTTTTTGCCTCCATCTTTAGATCGGACCATTTTTTTTATATCTGCCACAGATCTCTCTGAAGAACTCACAATATTGACGGCTACGTGGATTTTCTCATATTTGTTATGCCACTGCTGTGACCTCCAAAAAGCACTTCCATTCGTTTTTCCACATCACCCTCAAGTAGCCTACCTCAATTTCTGCTTCGGTGAAGTTGCTCTTCCTTGATCTTCCTTGGTCGCCATCTTATTGGTGGAATGCTGTAACGAGTCGGTTCATGTATATACACAAGGCACTTTGCATTGACCATTTACGGCAGAAAGTGGATGTGTTGAGGGCGGGATGTGATCTAGAAACACCTGAGCAGATTTCTAGGTAAAGTGTGATTTATAAAGCGGACATTGCGTGCAGCTGTGCGTAGCCTACGCCATGTTTTATAGGTCCCAAACTTACTTGGCGTAAGTAGATTTTTTTTGCTGAGCTTAAGTATGGTTTTAATAAGAATTCTATGCAAAGTTTTATAAATGAGACCCCAGATTCTTATTCACAGCCTCACGTTGTTTGTTGTATTAATTTCTGAGTCTACTGATGTTCAAGCAAAAACTCAGAAGTTTCACAATTTTAAATGTTAATCAAAACACTTTTTGAACCTCAAGCTTATTTTCTTTCCATATTTTAACATGTTTGCACTTGCAAAAATCCTACGTGTTCATTGCATTATGTATGGAACTGCACACAAGAATGTTCTGTGTGCTTCCATCAGTCCAGAACATGAGTCTCGAGAAAGGAGAACTGAGCCCTGATATAAAGGAGGGTCTGTGTCAGGATCCATGTTCTGTGTGATAGTTTTGTTGTTTTTCTTGTCCTCCTGTGATTCTTGTGTATTTTCTGGTTTATTTTCATGACATTCTGTGCTCCCAGTTCTCCTAGTGTCTCAGCTGTGACTTGTTCCCTCCTTATCTGTTCCAGGTGTTTCGTGTTAGTGTTAATTACTTTCTTTGTTCTGTGTCTGCTTAAAAGAGGTGTGTCTGCATTTGTTTCTCGTCGGAGTATTGTCTACTGTATTACCTACCGTTGATGTCAGTTGTTCCTGCGTGGTTTTGTGATCCTGTGCCCATGAGTTTTGCTGCCTCGTCAGCGTTTTTCTTTATTAAAATCAAGTTTAAACATTTCATTCTGAGTTTCCAGTGTCTCCCTGCATCTTGGGTCCAGACCTTCCACCCCAGCGCATGACAGTCTGGGCTTTAGATGAATTAACAATCACATAATTTTTTATCACTTTCACTGGATTCACAAGACTTAAAGCTGCAATCCGGAATTTTCCCCTTTTTAGGAGTTATGTATGATTTTTGGAAATTCCATAAAAGTGATAGTCTGACCCAGTTCTGTAATATAGCCTAAGGTAATGTTTGAAACACTTCACTTTTTTTTCTTTCTCATAGCCCCCCGTGTGAAATGAAGACTACACTTATTTTAAGTGAGAGAAAGAAACACTACATTACTTTATGTAACTAAACATACCAGTTATGGTGCTTTTATGCACTTAGAAAGCTATGCTTCACATTTTATTTATGCATGCTTAACTTTTAGCAAGGTAGAATTATCGTAACTTTAAACACAGCGCGACCATGAGGCACACAATGACATGTTTGTAGAGAATATGTAAGAGGGAAAACATAACTGTGTTTGTTTATTTCACATTTCAACTTACCAGTGACAAAAAATAAAATGAGCAGACTTCACTTTAAGTTGCTTTCTGTTTCACCATCCGGTTCGCCGTGTCTCAGCTTCCACTGTAGGAAGCTTTGAGCAAGGATGACTCCACCCCCAGGGAACATGAAATGACAACACATGGGCGCCATCTGCTGGATATGTAGCCCAATTACATTTTTAACTGGGCATTCTCCTTAATGGAGATGCAGAAACACATATAGGACAAAAATAAATCAATAAAAAATCTCGGAAAATATCGGCAATTTTTTACCGATAGCCGATATCACCCTGGACCCCCATATCGGCCGATAATATCAGCGTACTGAGACCAGTGTAATGAGACCAGTGTACTGAGACCAGTGTACTGAGACCAGCGTTCTGATATCAGCGTAATGAGACCAGTGCACTGATATCAGCGTACTGAGACCAGCGTAATGAGACCAGCGCACTGATATCAGCGTACTGAGACCAGCGTAATGAGACCAGCGTACTGATATCAGCGTACTGAGACCAGCGTAATGAGACCAGCGCACTGATATCAGCGTACTGAGACCAGCGTAATGAGACCAGCGTACTGATATCAGCGTACTGAGACCAGCGTAATGAGACCAGCGGACTGAGACCAAAAGGCAAAAACGCCTATTTCAGGAATGAATTTCCCTAAAATGCTGAGAAGTGACAAAAAACTCTCTTCAGATTTTGGTAGAGGGTCACCTAAACTACCATCAAAATAAATATTTCACAATTTTACTGTAGAATTTTAGAGAAATGTCAAGTCAAATTACTGTCGGGTTCAGTAAACACTGTGTGTGCTGTGTTTTCTGTGTCGAGTGAGTCATCTCCTTCCACTGAGTCCTGTCTGTCTCCCTCCGGCAACCTCACCCGACCTGGACTCACCACCTCCCTGCACTGCACCGCACTGGACCTGCCCTCCCTTCGAGCAACACCATCATCATATCTCCCATGAGTCATTCACATCCTCTCCCTGCAATATCTCCAGCGCTTTCCCTGTGGCACCTGAACTAACTCTCCTCTCCCTTGCAGTTCTGAGACTCTCCCTGGCGCACCAGATCACCGAGCACATTTCACCATTGTATATAAATATTGTAAATAAGCCTTTCACTTTTGCACCTGAGCTGCTGTTTGTGTCTGAGTCCTGCAATATGGGTCAACAAGATCACTGAGCCTGTGACAATTACTGTAAAAATGCCTTTACAGAAAATGCGATTATGCCCAATTCAGGAATTGAGTCCTCTAAAATGCTGAAAGGTGACGAAAAACTCTCTTCCTATTCTGGTAGAGGGTCACCTAAACTACCACTAGAATAAATATTTCCTAATTTTACCGTAGAGTTTTGGAGAAATGCCAAGTTAAAGTACTGTATGTTGGATTTTCTTTATATTGGCATAATTCATTCCTGAAATTGGCCTTTTTGCCTTTTTTGTAAAGGCATTTTACACAGCATTTTAGAGAAATTAATTCCTGAATTGGGCATGTTTGCTTTTCCTGCAAAAGCATTATACTGTACTTTGACTTGGCTTTTCTCTAAAATTCTACAGTAAAATTGTGAAATATTTTTTTCTGATAGTAGTTTAGTGACCCTCTACCATAATCTAAAGAGAGTTTTTTGTCACCTCTCAGCATTTTCCAGAAATTCATTCCTAAATTTTGCATATTTGCCTTTTCCGCATAAGCATTTTTCAGTACTTTGACTTCACATTTCTCCAAATTTCTACAGTAAAATTGTGAAATATTTACGCTAATGGTAGTGTGGGTGAGCCTCTACCAGAATGTCAAGAGAGTTTTTCATCACCTCTCAGCATTTTGCAGAAATCAATTCCTGAAATGGGCACTTTTGTCTTTTCTGTTAAAGGCATTTGACAGTACTTTGACTTGGCATTTCTCCAAATTTCTACTGTAAAATTGTTAAGTATTTATTCTGATGGTAGTTTAGGTGACCCTCTACCAGAATGTGAAGAGAATTTTTTGTCACCTCTCAGCATTTTAGAGAACTTCATTCCTGAAAATGAGACAAACACCTATTACAAGTTGGTTTTAAACTGCAATCTGGTCTTCCGTTTCCCTGAAAATGTACAGTAATATTACTGAATATTTCTTCTAGATATAGTACAAATATACGTCGTAGATGGGTCATAAATAAACATTTCCCATGCTTTCGCCTTTCAGTTCTTGTCTCCTTCATCATTTCCGCTTGTAAACGCTCCATGCTCTATTACCGTAATGCATGCTGTATGCGCGAAGCAAATTTTTATTAGAGCGCCAGCGTCGGCTGGCTTGAACGCGTATTTCCAAGTGTCGGCCCACTTGACCGCGGTACAGGAACGTGCCCAGCAGTTTTGTGCATATAAGCGTTGTGCATTTAACCGTCGACCACTGTAATAAGTAAATGGCAGGTATCCTTATCAAAAAGAGACATGGCAGAGTATTATGCATTTTTAATATATTTATAATATTTGTAATATCATTCCATTTCTTTCTACTCTTGTTGTAAGATGTAGCAGCAATAAACGATGCCTGCAGTGAAAGCTGTGTAGTCTTGGGACGGGCTCCACTGGTACTGCTGGTCCCACTTGCGCTTGTTTTGGCCGGGGTTGCCTCTTCATATTCACAAGCGTGCGTGTTTGAAACAGGTTGCTTGTGTTTCCACCTCTTGCTGTCACAACTCGACAAACCTTGCATGTCATTGAAGCTTGCTTCATGTCGGATGATTTAAAACCGAACCACTTCCAAATAACGGAGATGCTTCTTTTTGAAACGAGAGTTTTCTCTACAGCAGCCTCGGTCTCTCCGTCTGGGTCTGACACTCCTCTCATCTCTTTTCAGATATATAAGCTACAGGCCCGACCTTTCACCAGTCGTTTCTTTGATTACGCAGGTTAAGTGCTCACTACGCTATTTTAATGGCAACTCGCCTACCTACCGCCTGCAAAGCTGATACGAATATGTTTTACTTTTTATTTGCAACAAGATATATAGTATAAGGACAGATATTCAAACCACAACTGAACGTTTGAAGAAAATGTAACGCCTTATTTAAAATTAGCTATTATGTAAATGCCGCCATTCAAGGCAAATTGATTTATTACGGAATTGACGGCATTAGAAAATCCATGTCGTGGCGCAATGTCACACCGGTGATGACTATGACACCGGTGTACCGCCCATCCCTATCTGCTATGCTATTGCAGAAGCAGAAGGGCAGGAGTTAGGTGCAACACATTCCCAAAAGGGGGAAACTCTGGACTGCAGCTTTAAATGCAAAAAAAAAAAAAAAAAAAAAAAAAAAAAAAAAAAAGCGCTTCTAATTTTGTGGCTGCTAGATTACAGCTCTGAAAGATTTAGCCAACACTACTTATTGTCATGGTGCAGTTACCAGGGGGGTTTGTTTTGAGCTCCAAGTGCGACCCAACTCCAAACACAGCGAGAAACAGGTTTAGGCGATTAACAGTGTTTAATATGTACAGTGCTCCAAATACAAACAGGTGTAAACTGTACAGTAGAAGATAACTCAGGACAGGAACTGGTGCGGGACAGGAACGGTCCTGGTTGAGAGAGAGAGGTTAGTGACAGGCGGAGAGACCAGCTGCGGTGTGCGGGGATCGTGCTCTTTAAACTCACGGGGACGTGATGCCGTGCTGTCGTGAGGAGGGATCCGGAGGTGCTGCCGCAGGAGTGGTGATCCAGGCTGTCAGGGGAGAGCGAGGAGGTCCGGGTCCGTGTGCTGTACGTGTGCAGGCGTGACTGCAGCAGGCGTGACTGCAGCAGGGTGACAGCAGCGTGCTGACCGGGACGGCGTGGATCCAGAGGAGACCAGAGACAGACTATGAGCCAGAGGGAAGAAGCTGGTTGCGCGCTCTCGCAACTGAGCTTGTAGAGTCCGTGGTGCCAGTCCGCACTGAGGCACTGGTGACTGGAGAGACACTCCAGGACACGGGACTGAGGTTAGAGGAAGAGAAGGCAGGTTAATCACAACAATAATAATAATAATCTCTGGCATGAAATGCTCTCTGGCCACTCTGTTACCACGAGAAGTTAGTGGAACAAACTGGCGTCTGTCTGTGGTTCCTCCTCTGCTTAAGTACCCAGCTCTCCTGAGCTGGGTAATGATCCACACCTGAGTCCAATGATCCCTGCTGACACGCCCTGCAAACAATTAAGCACACGGAGAAACACACACACCACCCACCAGCAGCACAGATCCTGACACTTATAAACCAGCACGTGCTGAGGTTTAAAAAAATGCTATGCAGCCGATTACGCTGTTATGTTAGTGTTTCATTAGAAAAAAAAATATATTACATAAGTCAAACCACTACTGACCCATTATTCTGTTGACTTGAACTGATTTAATCTGACTGAAAACCTGAAGCAGCAACAGACCACACAATACCTCTCCAGTCTACACTTCTGTTCCAGCTTAAATCAAATAAACTAAACATGTAACTGCTAGTGATGAGTAGACCAACACTGATGTGTCGGCGCATGTAGCTCATACAGCAATACCCTGTGCGCGCAAAGTCACATGACCGATACATCTGCTGTTTCGTCTGTCAGTCACTCGTCAAACTGTGTTTAAAAGCAGGAGCGTCTCCATCTGTCAATGGGATGCTTTTCTGCCCAAAAGTTATCTTTTGAACCAAAATAAGTCCTGGAAAGTGACGCGTCATGGAGCCAGAAAGAAAATGCAAGGTTTCTGCCGTGTGGAATCATTTTGATCTTATAAAAATTTGCCAATATGTCCTTGTTTCATCTGGTTCCTCTCGGTTTCTGATTAATCTGCCAGAATTTCGGTCCATTTTAAAAGAGTTTAAATTATTAAGTAACATTATTTCTATTTTAAACACAGTAGTCCCTCATTTATCGCAGGAGTTACATTTTCAAAAAATAACCCGCAATAGGGGAAATCGGCAAAATAGTCAGCTTTATTTTTTACAATATTACAGATATTTTAAGTAAAACTCATTACATACTTTATACACCTTTTCAGACAGGCATTGACATTTTCACTTTTCTCCCTTGTTTAAACACTCTCGAAATAACCATAAGTTGCACTTTTTGTACAATGGTTTTCTTCTTCTGCCATTTGGGTGCTACCGCAGGTGAATTTGATGGTACAGAACAATATTGTGGGTTTTTTGGGGTTAGACTGCTTGCGACTGAAGATTTATGTAAATTTGGCAAGCTGAACGGCACGCAACGCATTCTGTACTACTGTTCAGGGGACAAGTCACGGAAGTGCTTGCAACTATGCAACCAATCAGGATACAGAACACAACGCGCTGCAAAAAAAATGCTATATTAAAATAACAAAATCAACTAAACAGCAAGGCAGTGAAAGGTGAACCGCAGTATAGCGAGGGACCACTGTATAACATAAATAATGCAGGTTACAATATGAAATACAATTAAATAAACTGTCTTATTTTATTTAGTTCACTGAATCTGCAGGTTAGGTTGCCTTCAGTGATATATAAGATCCAGCAGGTGTCACTAGACCAACACAGCAACAAAGTATCGACGCCAAATTTCCCCAATCTGATTAAAATCTTGGTCGATCGGAATTATATCCCTGTTTACATGGACACTAACTGAAATGATCTGATCATGCCATGAGTACACATGCACCAAGCACTCGATCAGGTTAAATGAGTTGAGCATGCGCACAGCGAGTTGTCTTTCCGGTGGAAGAAAAAAAAGTAAACAAACTCCGTGCTTTCTGCACGTCTTTCCCGCCCCATCGTGTGCTCGAGCTGACTCACGTTATCCCCAATATGGACCTTCTGCGGGTGATTACCGTTATGTTTGGGTTTTTACTGGTCGCATTAACCAAGCTAGAGGCTGAATACACATATTGCTACTGCTCCTCCACCACAGGAGAGGAGAGCAGGATGACAGGATGACTGCACCAGCAGACCACTTCTGTTTACCTCCCGCCATGTTTTCTACTTGGGTCTGCGAAAGCAGAAAGACGTCACGCTAAAGTTGTACGCATGCGCAAAGGGCTCTTTTCATCCTTTCTTTCCGAATGGGTGTATACATGCACGTCTATCCGAATGAAGATCGGACAAAACCACCCCTCTCGATCGGAAGTAAATTTCTTTCGGATCAGGCTGCATCGGATCAAAACATTCTGATTGACATGTTTACATGACGTCTTTTTTATCCGATTGGGCGTTTATTCCGATTAAATGTGCCCATGTAAACGTAGCTACTGTCAATGCAGTTTGGGCTGAAAAAGACATTCAGATGATGCAGATTTTTAAAATGCATTAAATTTCTCTTTTGGAAATGTACATTTAAATAACTGACAAAAATAGAAATTCACACAGCCTTTAGTCCAGATTTAGCTGAAAAATAAAAAAATATTTACTTTGAATTTGCCACCACAGCCTGCCTGTAACTGAAGTGTTGGAGGAAAAGCAGGGGAATCTGGGAGGAAGTTTACATTATCTCTTCCTTTGAATGACAGGTGAAAGCAAAGGGGGCCAGCATAAACACACACGGGCGCCCATTCATCTGCCCACCGTGATGAGCAGAGAACAGTGGAAGGCGTGTTACTGCAGCCTGGAGGGGAGGGGTGATAGAGGAAAAGTGGTAAAGGAGGGAGGATGGTGACTGAAGAATTCCACTGAGAAGCACATGACCCTCTAAGCAAAACATTTCTAACATCAGCTCCTCCACTCTTATGCCCCTCATCGCTGCTTATTTTTTTCTTCATGGAGGCATTTTAAAGAAATTTCAGGTGAATTACCACCTTTATGCCGATGACTGTCAGTTATATGTGGCCCTAAAATCAACTGATCCAGTGCAACCCCTTTCTGATTGTATGGCTGAGATTAAGACTTGGCTCTCAGCAAATTTTCTGCACTTAAACGAGTCTAAATTGGAAGCAATACCGTTTTCCCCTTGTTCTCCTGCTGCTGTAGTCCCAACTCTGCCCTCCTGCTTGTCGGCTCTACTGAAACCGAACATCAAAAATCTGGGGGTCATCTTTGACTCTGACCTCAGATTTGATGTCCAGATTAACCAGGTTGTTAGATCCTGTTTTTTCCACCTCCGTAGGCTGACCAAGCTAAAACCCATTCTGAGGAGAAAAGATCTTCACTCAGTCATCCATGCGTTTGTGACATCACGCCTTGATTATGCCAACTCTCTGTTATATGGTGCTCCTTCATCCACAATAGTTTGTCTCCAGTTAGTACAAAATGCTGCTGCACAATTTTTAACTGGGACTACTTTGAAGCAACATCTCACCCCTGTACTGGCTAATCTGCACTGGCTGCCAATCTGCTATCGGATTAAATTTAAGATTCTTTTATTTGCATGCGCTCGGGCCACCCTACTTGGTGCAGCTTCTCTGTACCTTTGTCTCGAGACGTTCCCTGAGGTCCTCTGAGCAGCACTTGCTGCAGGTTCGTCCAGCCCGCTATAAGGCCCGCGGTGAGCGGGCGTTCTCAGTTAGCTTATGGAACCAGCTCCCCATGACGGTCAGACTTGCCCCATCTCTTAGTATTTTTAAGATCCATTTAAAGACTTACTTTAATTCTCAGGCTTTTAACTCTGTTAGGGCAGTCTAACCCATTGCTGACCTTATTTTATTGTTTTTGTTTGTTTTTATAGTATGTTTATTTTTATCTCTGTATTTGTTTTTATTTGTGTACAGCACTTTGGTCTGCGTCACTGCAGTTTTTAAATGTGCTTTATAAATAAATTGATGATGATGATGATGATGAAGTTATAATCAGTGTAACGTACAGGTCATAGAAACAACCTCAAACATCACATAGACACAGAAAGGAAACAAATATGAGCCAGGTGGACAGAACAAAATCACGACAAGAAACACTTAAGGTGATAACTCAGCTGAGTAGCGGAACTCCATTCCTGATTGGGTAAACCGGAGCCCCGAGGCTACTCTGTTAACCAGCGAGTTATGTGGAAATCCCTGGTAGGCCACATGCAGCTTGCACTGAAGAACGCAGCTTATGACCTACCATCTCTGGTGTGTTTTCCCTGGAATTGTGTCAGAGCTTAACATACTTGATTTGCTGCCACATTAGTCTCTGGGGGTTTTATCAGGATTGTGTTAGTGTACTCAGCAGCAGAAGAAAAAAATTTAGTTGGAGCTGAGGGAGTTTTGATTAAAAAAAGGCCTTACCAGGTGTAAACAAGTCACACATCTAAAGAACTTATTTCCTTATATCCTTAAAGTTGTAGGACATACCCATGAGTGACTTACTGTACAATGTTTATGCAAAAAACCCCCACCTCCATCTGACTGTTTTTCTTCCCTGCAAGCATGTGGTCATCATTCCCAGTGAGACCACCAGCTCACCGAGCACACAACAACAAAGAACAAAGGAAATTAAAACAACTTCTCAAAGTGTATTTAGCAATGTGTTTTAAACAAGTACATACATGTACAGCTAAAAGCATATGCTTATGTTTTTAGTCAGGATTTTTAGTCAAGTGCTGAAATAAATCACAATCTGTTTGTCAGGACTCTCCCCCAGACCTACAGTACACCAGCACACAGAGAACTGGGTTTCGTAGGTGAAACACAAAGCATGGGGAAATAAATCACAATATATACAGCCATGTCTGCAAAGAACACACTTCCCTTGTGTCCAATATGTACAAATCACTCAGTTTCTCAGTCATATGATTTATGCTTAGGCATAGATTTGACTTGCAGGCAAGTTAAAAAAAACAAAACAAAAAAAAACAAACCTAAAAGAGAAAAGTTCAAGAGGACAAAAAGCTTTTCAGGATTTTAAAGGTCCCTCTCCTTTTTTACCTCAATGTCCCCAGCTAGGATGGTGGCTATTTCCCCCTGCATAAAGGCCCAGGGCACATTGGAACCAACCAGTGGGCACCGCTCACCACTGGGGCAGTACACCTCGCCGGTGGCACCCTGCTGCTTGATGCTCTCCCGTGAGCAGGGAAAACAGAACTTGTGTGAAGGTATCGATGGGCATTGGACAAAGTGAGTGTCCTCAAGTCGCTCATGGCACAGAGTGCAGCACAGAGGCACACTGCCAGGTGGTGCTGAAGATTCCGGGATTGTCTGCGGTGTCACATGGGGGTCCATGCTTTTGGGAGCATGTGACACCGACAGGTTGGTGCTCACAGAACCCTCCCTCTGAGCCAGTCTTCTCTGGGAGGCTAAGGAGGGTGACAAGGGACTGCCACTGTTTTGCCGAGCACTTGCTGTTGTGGAGTGCACCTGGCTGCTGTCCTTAGGTGAACTTGACGTCACTGTGTTGTCAGTGGCATGATTGAGAGCTGCCATGGGGGTCTGGCCATTCTGTGCTGTGGCAGCTTCAGTGGGTGTGGTGTGAGAGAGGAGGGACATGGTGGAAGAGGGAACACCTGAGAAACCTGGCAAAGAGGAGGGAGGAATCTTTAAGACCTCAGAGGGCACCGAGAACCATGGCTGAACTTCAACACCGTTCAGCTTGGGGGCACTGGCCTCACTGTCGTGCTCTGGAGAGGCCTTCCTCTTTACAGGGCGAGTGTGCTTCCCCCTGTCTGTAAAAGAGGAAGAGGGAAGGTTAACGATGACGTCACGTTTAAAAAAAATAAGCCATGATGCTGTGCCAAGAAGAAACAAACAAAGGAAGTTTCCTAACACACGGGTATTTTGAGAAGCACCTATATATTATGTGCTAAGCTAACAGTCCACGCGTTCAGAAGGGGAATGGGTGCGTTTTAGCAGCGTGCCATAAACACACACTGACGCTTGCTTTAAACACACTTGTACTTCAAGGACTGTTAGCTTGTGCTTTTCATAAAGTTGTCATTTCTATCAATCCAGGTGCTCCGCACAACACAACCTCACCTGTTTTTGTAGAATTTGCGCTGGTATCATATGCCATGACTCGCTGCATGGCGGCGTGGTCCTTCTTAAACCTGCTGTCGAACGTGTGCAGCGCCATCAAGTCCCGGACTGTTTTACCTTTTCCGATCCAATCCTTATGGCTGTCCGAAATGTCCGATAGGTTGTCCGGCCTGTGTTTATCTTTCAGCTCCTCAGGACGTTTCCCGTGGTCTACTGAGCCAGGTACGACCAGAGCTCCGGACAGACCCATCTGAACCGGGCGACCGTTAAGCGAATGCACGGCCGATATGCTACCGTTCACCAAAGGCACTAAATTAGGAGGAACTGCATTAGTCCTGCGAGGATTAGGACTTTGACGATTGAGCTCCGGGGGATCTTCGGGTTTAGTAAATCCGTTCGCCTGCCTGCCCACGTATTCCAACCCCAAACGGGGGGGGCAGTCGGACAGCGGGTGGCGGTCCAGTGGTTGCGGTGGACGGGAACTCGGGTCCCCGCTCGAGTGGTTGAGTTCCTTCCTGGCGTGCTGTGGCTTCCCCTGGCCTGGAGGGCGGCCCTCCTGAAAACAGTGTGCCCTCTTCAGCTGGCGAGCAGTCTCAATAACAAATTCAATCCGGTCGGCACCCTCGTAGTTGACACATCCACGACACACAGGCTCTGTAAAATCCCAAATCATAGCCCACGGCATGCGAGGTAAATCGCAAAGATAACAGGACTGCCTTTTCGAGGCAACAACCACTGCGGAGGACATGTTGTAACCCGAAGCGAACACAAAACAATCCAAAATGTCCGTCCGTTTCTTTATGTCCCTGGGAGGGATGAATACAAGCAAACTGTAAACACTGTGCGGCGGCACTTCTCACAAAGACACATATTCGCACAAACAGATGAACATGTCCGTCCCTGTCCTTTGCATTGACGCGCCTGTTCGCGCTCGTGCTTACAACTCCGCTTGAGCTCCCACTGAAGGTTCGTGACGTCAGAGTTGACACTCTGCTCGTGCTTCAGGATTCTGTTAACTGGATTCTTCGACGACCCTTCGGGCGCATGCTCGCAGAGAACAGAGGGTATCACCGGCAGCCATGTTGCTACAGTGAACTGTCTCACTCATCACATTGTGTTTATACTGCATGCATTTTTGAATTAAATATAACTTGCTCAAATTCACACTGATTTTCAGATGGTTTGGATTTTTTTAAACGTCAGAGATGTAGTTATGACACTACATACTTATAAATATTTATTACCAAAGCTTTTAGAGCAGAATTATAACCATGGACTCGTTTAGAAATACATAGTTAAACAGCTTTTTATATATAATTAATATGTTAATTAATATGACAAAAGTTTATTGGTTGGCCTTTACCATAAAATTATTTTACATTTGTCATGGTTCAAAAATTATTACAAGTTTTTAGCAGCTAGCATTAGCTCGCTAACCCAAAGCTCTCGGCTTACAAATGTTATCTATTGTACTTAGCTATGGTAGAATAATTATGGTTTTAAGCTTTGTGCTTTGTCTTTTAGCATTGTTAAAGCAGTACTAAATAACTTTTCTGCAGCCGCGTCTCAGACAGCCATTGCTGGAACTGGTGTTCTGTCAAAATATGCTACCTGTTGAGGTGTGCTACAGATTCCTTCTGCACATGTGCCGTTCTACCGTATTGACCTGAATAAACAGATTTATCGTTTTTTTTGGGGGTTTTTTTTCTATATTTTTCCATAAACAAATTTTACCTATCAAATACATTTTCCCAGGACAGGAACACTAAATCTGAAGTTATTTTTACTTTCTTTGCATTGTCAAAGCAACAGGCAAATGTTTGGACACACCCAAAGAAGAAGGACCCAACAATGGCAAAGTAAATATCGGGGAAAGATCGTAAAAATATGCTTAAAGCTGATATCCCTGATTTCAAATAGCATAGCTTAGACTGTCAACAAAGTCACAGAACTCTCAGCCCCTCCCGTTGGGTAGAATTCCTAAGCCACGCCCCAAAGTTTGGAAACATGCGTAGCCCCAGAAGACGACCGAGTGCAAGACACTGGTTCATTCATGTACCGTAACATGGCGGAGTCACCGGTAAGTGAAAACAATATAAAAACGAACAACTGACATTAATTGTTACTCTGTCCTGAACCTGACGCGGAACCAGCCGGCAGCTGTATCTCCTGCTGTGACATGGTAGAGCGGCGATCACTCCAAGCAGTGGTGTGCTGCAGTAATACAGTATGTCTCAGTTTTTTAGGAGCACAGAAACCAAATAAATGTGGAAGTCCGTATGTTTGGAGAGACTGTCCAATCATTCCTTTTGGACTGAATCATTTGGTTGGTTGAGGTTTTTAGACAAATACGGGAGGACCACTTAACTATTTTTTTTCCCGTCTTTTTTTTAACCTTCACAACATATTTTTCTCGATGCTGTGTTAAAACGTTTTTAATGGGCATGACAAAAAATATGTATGCAAATCAAGTATAGCAGCTTTAAATAATTAACAGGACTCGCCATAAACAAGACTACTGTATAAACTTTGAATGACAGCTCATTATGAAATAATTCATACTATGGTGGCATTTTTCATCAGCAGCTGTCAGGGAAATTGTTCCTCGACACCAAAACACAGTTTAAACCCTCAGACAAGAGAAGAACCACAGACAAGATAAGATTTTTACGTTACAAGAAGTTTACTTGCAGCAAGGAGTGAATGATTCCAACAGCATTCTGCTCCGCTCTTCCTCGTCTCCTTCTCCTTTCTCCTCTGCCTGACATATGTGTCCCTCCGTGTCTTCCACCGCTTTTTGCAGATTTTGTCTAAATACACAATGGGAAACTAGTAGTGCGCGTTTAGCACGGTAGTTGCCTGAACCGGGTTTGGCTAGCGTAAGCTTACAAGAACGTTTAAATAAAGTATTAAACTGTTTACCTGGCAGTCCAATATCCTCCGATATCTTCCTCCAGATAAGGTCCAATCTCTTCCTGTCCTTATAAAAAAACGAAGACGGGTCATACAAATCATGGTGGTTACAAACAGCGATAATCAGTTTCCCCTCCATTTTTAAATGAACTGGAAAGACTGGCAGATCTAGCCGTTGATGTGACTGGCAGATCTAGCCGTTGATGACGTGATCAGTGAAACGAGTCGCTGCCCTGCATCTGCTGCCCCAAAGTTCAATTTTACCAACTTGAAGCAGCAAGCTGCCTCGATGCCTTAACGGACCGTCTAAGCAGCAGCTGTGTGGACACACTGACGTCGAGCTGCGTGGCACACACACCTGCTGCTTAGTACCATGGACTTTACATGTAATGGTGCGTTCACACCGCCCAACGCATCCAGGCAGCAAAATGCCCAAACGGACGAAAGTTGCTGCTTAATTAAAAAAAACAGCTGCTTGCTCAGTCCGCGTCGGTGCGTCCGCGCGTCACGTCAGTACATCACAGGCGGGCGGGGGATTTCTCTAGCCTGACCAATCAGATCCTCCTGCATTATGTTCAAATGCAGAAGGGTCTGACACCAGAGCTGCACCTAAACATTTCCACATCAAATTTTAGGACGGACCAATTACATATCACCTTTGTTGTGCGTCATCCTGAAAACACGGAATCAGCGTTTTCCACCCAGAGCATAACATTCAACATGGCGGACTCGGCTGTGGATTAAGTGTTTACTTCTGCGCTTGCTTGGGGTGGTCAAATACCTGAACCGAGTGTGCAATGACACCTCATATTCGCAAGTTTTTGACACAAAAGCAACAACTGTCATTAATATTTGTCTTTTCTCCTCCATTAACCATGGCTCTGTAGCTAGCATTACGGCTCCGCTCGCTAAACCTTTTGTTTTCCTTCCGCCTCGCGTGTATCCGCTTTAGCATCACATTTAGCATCACCACTTCCGGAGTTCTGTGATTGGTTCTCTCTCAACTGGCTAAGCCTGCCTTCGAAATTGAGAGACAGTGGTTCAGCTCTAGGCCCTCACGTCTTTGTAAAGTATTCTGTCAAAGACTTGGGCCTGGTTGATCAGGTAAGGATTTCTCTGTTGCTATAGTTATTTACAACATGATGGATCATGTCGAGTGAGTGGCTTGGATTTATTTAATAAATAACGCTATACAACGTCGTCGTCTGGCGCACTTGTAGAGGTTGTGGATACACCCCAGTGAGGCGATCTGAGTTTTATAGACATAAAGTATGAAACTGTTTACCTGGCACTCCAATATCCACCGATATCTTCCTCCAGATAAGGTCCGATCTTTTCCTGTCCTTACGAAGACGGGTCATATAGTTCTCGGTGGTTACTAAGTGATAATCAGTTTCTCCTCCATTTTGAAATGAATTTGAATGACTGGTAGATCTAGGCATTGATGACGCAATCAGTGAAAAGAGTCGCTGATTGGTTGCTGCCCCGCGTCTGCTGCCCCAAAGTTCAATTCTCCCAACTTAAAGCAGCAGCAGTCTTGACGGACTGTCCAAGCAGCAGCTGCGCGGATGCGCGCTCTGCCGAGGCGCGCCCACCTTGAAGCCCAGCAGCTTGACGCCCACCTGCTGCTTAGTACCATAGACCATACATGTAATCTAGCTGCCCTGCTGCCTGGACACGTTGGGCGGTGTGAACGCATTAAGCATGACAACATAATCACTGGAAACTTATTTTATTAGCTAGTTCAGTTTCACTTGCATCCAGGCTGTCAAATGAATAAGTTCTTCTTCATTCAGCTGATTAAACACAATTTTTAGAATATGATGTAGAATATGGTGTGTCCTTTCTGCTTCTGCTCTGTCCAAGGAAGCACGCACATTCCAGCTGCTCCAGACTGCTCCAGCTTTTGTTTGCGTGTCTCTGTGTTTCTCTGTACTGGCTTGCTGCGAACTGAAAATTAACATGGATCTTTCTGGTTTTGTGGTCACTTAACACATTGGACAAAGTTTTTTCAAACTTAAAGGGACTGTATCATGCTATTTTACAGTTTTCAACATCTGGGATCGGCACATATATGATAAAACCTTACTGTTTGAGTTATATTCACTTCATTTGTCCTGAAATATAACTTATATTCTTGAGTTATTTTATGACCAGGAAGTAAAATGCTTGGTTTACCTAAAACCCCGCCTCCAACAATGAGTGCGATTGGGCTGTTTAGGAACACTAAACATACTCCTGTAACTCTTGCAGCCAAATGCGCATTTTCGACGAGACATTTTTTAGAATGAAATACAATGAAATGGAGGTGCTAATTTGTCAGAGGACGCTCGGTGGGGAGGAGCGTCTGGAGGGAAGCACGGTCCACTCGCGACTGGATGCGAGCTGACCCGGGAGATGACATCAAGACTGGGATCGGACGGGTGAGGTGAGACAGGTCGTAGGCGAGGAGCGGGTTTCTGGAGACGCGACCGTACTTGCTGACTGCGAGACCAGTAGCCGAGAGCGGGGCGGACTGAGAGAGAGATTGACCAGGACAGGTCTGAGGAAAAGGCTGGATTACTGAGGCAGATAAACTGCAGCATGGAGTTTAACAGGAACTCGTGGCAAACGGGACGTATGACTGAGCGCTGGCAGGGTGAGTGACTGAGTCTTTTATCCGGTGGTGGGACGGGCTGCGGTGACGTGGAGCTCAGCTGTTAAGCTGGATTCATACTGACATGTGATTAGCAGGGTCGAGTTGATAAGTCTTTATTAGCAGCTCATGCTAATAAAGAGCAGCAGGTGGTTGAAGTGTGGGAACTCTGGGCTGCAGGTTAAGACATCTGCCGTGATGAGCTCCTGACAAATTGCTTCGGACTCTCGCAGCTCGCCTTGTACCTGAGAAAAAGGGGGGAGTGTTTTTTTACCACAGGGGCAGCAGAGATTGGTCAGGAACTTCCTGATGCGACACCGTGTCGTAACGGGGCTCAAACTCAGCCGTTTTACATGACCGAGTAAAGCAGCTGCTCAGAGTGCAGGATTCAGGAGGATTACTCAGGAATGCACGAATTAAGCCAAAAACCACTCTTGAGGTCTTTTAAATAAAGAACTAGCATCACAACATGGTTAAAAGCTCCAAAAAGTTGATTTTTCATGGTACAGGACCTTTAAGGCTGGGAAAAGGGGAGCAGTCATGCCCGGAGTCAACCCTGCCGGCCGGGTTTACCATGGATTCCTGGGAAATTCCTTTTTCCACCACAGTGCACCATATGGACAACAAGAAGCTGCTGAATTGTTTGGCTTTAATCTAAACTCTCTTATTTTTGTTTCGGCTTGCCTCAAGGCCAATACACTAAATTCCCCTGGGGCAGTCTGTGCTGAGGCACACAGCCCCCCCCCTTCCCCGTGTCCACTGGGCACCAGCAGACTGTGGAGAGACAAAATGTCTGAGTTGTCCCAGTGACGGTGTCCTTGATAACTCTTCATCACACTACACAACACTGATTTGCACACACACGTCCACTAAAGGTCCTCGAGTTGTGAGTTGTGTCTCCCCCCTAAGGCTTTTTTTTTCTTTCTCAAATAATGCCACCCAGTGGGTGCTGCATCCTAAACTTCCTCATGTCCTTTTTCTGTTTCAGCAGATACGTTTATACGTATGTTTATGTATGTGCAGGGGTGCACTTAAGTGGGACGCAGGTCCGCACACTGTCAAAATATAAAATGCACCAGATGAAAAGTTGCAACACACGTTTGCGTACTTAACATTGGTTTGGCTGAGCTGCGTTAATTTTTAGGTTAATCAGAGGCGGGGTTCATTGTCAAATAAATGAAGAATCCCGCTGACTTCTTTTGTTTGACTGATATGTTTCTCAGCCAGAGCGCCGAAGTTCCAGCTGATCAGCTGATGCTGCGTCTCTCTCTGTCTCTGTGTATCAGTTTGCCAGTGTGACGGATTTTCAGTCAGTCAGATCAGTGCAGCTGACTGCAGGATTCTGCATCGCGTCAAAACTGAAAAAATTCACTGAATAAGACAAATAGCCTATCGTGGCACAGACGTGTATAACTACCTTTTTGTGCTATAAAATACAGAAAACCACCTGTTTTAATCAACAGTATCAGCTTATTTGTCTGTGATCTGTGCCATTTTGAATGCGCGCAAAGCACTATGGAATATGCAGTCAATGCCCCATAACTGTCCACTGTATCTTTTTATCTGACTGCATCACATTACAAACATCCTCATCATTTCAAAACAAAAAACAGTTACAGTAAATGACAGAACCCCCAACAGCTGACTAATAATTTTCAACACCAAACTGTTAAATGGAGATTAAAGTGAACAATCAAACCTGTAAACAATCCAACCTGAACTCTGAAGGTTTTTTTTTTTTACCAGTATTTTTATATTTTACTGGTTTCTCTTGATTTTTTCAACAATTAAAGGATTTTTATTGAAACAAATATGGAGCCAGGTAAAGTAAACAGACTGAATTTGAAGCTTGATGAAACCAAAAACAAAGCAGAGGTGCTCGGAAGAGACACAGCGAGACTCATTTAAAAATGTGAGGACCATTGACAGATGGTACAGAGTACCATAATCTGCACCACACATAACATTAATGGCAAAGGCTTTGAATCTAAAGACCTAGGCCCTATGATGCTAACCGCAACAAAGCTAGAGTGGCAAGAAACTGATAACCCAGCAATCTTATCTACCAGTGATTCAAGTATGATAAAAATTCTGTGTGATGTTTCCATGAAAGCAACACCACATGTTGTGTACGTGCCAATGAAAGAATAAAAGCATGACATTATGGAGTCTGATTACTATCAAGAAGTCTTGAAAACTGACATGATAAAGCATGTCCCTGACCAGCTTTGGTCAAAACATGACACAGGCATATGCATGATGACATAGGCATGATGTAGGCCTCGTGGAACCTGCAAGTCTAGTCAGTTTTGAACTAAAACCCAACATTAAATTGTCTAACTGTGCTCAGTATCCCATGAAACCAGAAGCAGAGGCAGGTGTAAGCAAAACCATTGATGGCCTGTTGAGGGCAGGTGTTAGGTTTTTTTCCTTATTCTATCAAAACCTTCCATTATTATAAATATAAGAAATACGATCACTCAAGAAGTTTGGTCCAAAACTCAGCCGAGGAGAGGATCAGTGCTCGCATCATCTTTGCGAGACAGCCCTGATAACTCTGCTGGTCCCTCTTCAGCTCAGTGTCTTTATTCACTTAGAATCAGCAATAACAGATAACATGAATCATCACTACAAATCAGTGGGGCCAGTAGTGGCTGGCGCCTCGCAGTTACCTTGGATTAAGAAAAACAAAGTGTTCTGAGGGAGAATGTGTAAGTCTGAGAACAGTAGCAGGACAGATAACAGGGCCTGTGTGACTGCTGCACACAGGTCATGCAGGAGATTTCTTCAAAGTTGGTGTCAGGCATGAACGTGTATAATTATATGTTTTCCATTCTCTATCAATTCCCCCCTGAATTATACACGTGAGTGTGGTGTAACAAACAAGTGATATAAACAACTGTTCACAAAATATCTACGTGTTGCCCCTTGCTTTCACATGTTCGACAACAGTGTCAGTAAGTGCGACAGATAAAACATGACCATTCACACCGTGTTGTTACCATCTTCTTTAGCGTCATCATCCTGCAAAGAAAGCAGTTGATAAGATACCAGGGCACCTGTTTGTAGCTTTAATTATCATAGACCTAATGCATGGCAGAACACAACTGAAAAATATGCAGAAGAGCATTAGTATGACAATAAATGGCATAAAAACTTCAATAACATGTGCCACCAAAGTGTAATTGTGAGCTAGGCCCACAGGTTCCAAGGTTTGGGATGTGAGTCTTGTAGAACAGCCTTCTGAAGGTTCCTGAGTGAATCCATGTTGTCTTGGATGTGGGTGTCATTTTCTCCAGGAATGTAGGTGCAACAGGTTGTGCCTGTCATTACGCAAACGCCACCTCGTTCAGCTGCGAGGGTGTCCAGCACAAACCGTTGTTGCAGAATCACCTTCAGCGTCGATCTTCCTTTCTCTCACTTTTTGTCCATCTGTCCAGAGCTTGTGTTCAGGAGGAACATCACGCCCCCAGATGGGATCGTGTGGTGAGAACACGACGGATCTTCTTTCTTGGTGATAATGGGCTTCGTAGCCTTGTCTGGCCATGATGATAAGAGTGTGGTCACTTGACGTCAATCCACAAAAGCACGTTGAGTCCTTGGAAGACATGTTGCGTCTGTAGAGGATGGGTTGTTGAAACGATTTGGGCATCACAGAGCAAACATAACAACCACTCACATTCTTGTCATCTGCGAGCATCTTCTGATACTGATACTAGAGGTTCGGACCGCCATGAGGGTTTGGATGTGATGTAAGCCAGTTGTCAATCTTTTCCTGGTATTTTCGTCTTTTCCGAGGGGTGGAGCTTCCCGTCCCATGTGGAGGAGACAGACACCACCATGTAGTCAGACATACTACAGCCACAACACAACAGAGAATCCACCTGGCATGTGGAGATCCCATTGTTGCTAGGCCACAGAGCCACCAGAGCCCCCAGAAGCTAGATGAACAGGGTGTTGTTGGTTTCTTCACCTGGGTTGAGATGAGTGACCACTAAAAGGCCACCCCCCTTTGTAGCAGGTCTTCACCACTGCCCAAATTAGAGGTCCAGCACTCTCTGCAGCTTACAGTGACTGAGATGTATCCAGCTAGGTCTTTCCGCGATCTTTCCTTTTGATGACCTTGACAAAGACCCAGTCTCCTGGTTTCACCTCCTGGTCTTCCTGTAAAACAGAAGGAAAAGAGGGCAGATCATATGTTCCAAAAACTTCTTTCTGCCTCAGCACTCTTCTGATGGCAGGCATCAATCATGACTAAACTACTATACTTATGGGGACCACTCTGTGTTAGTTCAATGAAATCCATGTGCATGATTTGAAATAGATATTGTTGCTGAGGAAACTGGCCTCTTTTAGGTCTCATGTTTCCTTGTGGGTTGGGTTTTACACAGATGGTACAAGTTTAACAGAAGTTTTTTAAGTAGGAACTTATCCCATAAGTTGCAAATTGTTGCTGTATTAGCACCACCATCCCACCCTGTTGAGACATGGCAGGGCCCATGCGTTCACCAAATGTGACTCCCCAGGTCAGAAACAGCCTGAAAACACATAAAACACTAAGTTCTGTCATAGTTCACCAAATGTGACTCCCAGGCCCAAAACAGCATTAAAACACATAAAACACTGAGTTCTGTCATATTTCACCAAAACGTGACTCCCCATGTCTAAAACAGCCAGAAAAGCATAAAACACTAAGTTCTGTCATATTTCTCTAAAACGTGACTCCCCAGGCCCAAAACAGCCTGAAAATACATAAAACACTAAGTTCTGTCACATTTCTCTAAAACGTGACTCCCCAGGTCTAAAACAGCCTGAAAACACATAAAACACTTAATTCTGTCACATTTCACCAAACGTGACTCCCCAGGTCTAAAACAGCCTGAAAACACAATAAACACTGAGTTCTGTCATATTTCACCAAAACGTGACTCCCCAGGTCTAAAACATCCAGAAAAGCATAAAACACTAAGTTCTGTGACATTTCTCTTAAACGTAACTCCCCAGGCCCAAAACAGCCTGAAAACACATAAAACACTGAGGTCCATCATATTTCACCAAATGTGACTCCCAGGCCCAAAACAGCCTGAAAACGCATAAAACACTGAGTTCTGTCATATTTCACCAAAACGTGACTCCCCAGGTCTAAAACATCCAGAAGAGCATAAAACACTAAGTTCTGTCATATTTCTCTTAAACGTGACTCCCCAGGCCCAAAACAGCCTGAAAACACATAAAACACTGAGTTCTGGCATATTTCACCAAATGTGACGCCCTAGGTCTAAAACAGCCAGAATAGCATAAAACACTAAGTGTGTCATATTTCTCTAAAAACTGACTCCCCAGGTGTATAATAGCCTGAAAACACATAAAACACTGAGTTCTGTCATATTTCACCAAAACGAGACTCCCCAGGTCTAAAACATCCAGAAAAGCATAAAACACTAAGTTCTGTCATATTTCTCTAAAATGTGACTCCCCAGGCCCAAAACAGCCTGAAAACACATAAAACACTAAGTTCTGTCACATTTGTCTAAAACGTGACTCCCCAGGTCTAAAACATCCAGAAAAGCATAAAACAAAAAGTTCTGTCATATTTCTCTAAAACGTGACTCCCCAGGCCCAAAACAGCCTGAAAACACATAAAACACTAAGTTCTGTTACATTTGTCTAAAACGTGACTCCCCAAGTCTAAAACAGCCAGAAGAGCATAAAACACAAAGTTCTGTCATATTTCACTAAATGTGACTCCCCAGGCCCAAAACAGCCTGAAAAAACATAAAACACTAAGTTCTGTCATATTTCTCTAAAAAGTGACTCCCCAGGTCTAAAACAGCCAGAAAAGCATAAAACACTAAGTTCTGTCATATTTCTCTAAAACGTGACTCCCCAGGCCCAAAACAGCCTGATAACACATAAAACACTGAGTTCTTTCATATTTCACCAAATGTGACTCCCAGGTCTAAAACAGCCTGAAAACACATAAAACACTGAGTTCTGTCATATTTCTCCAAAACGTGACTCCCCAGGTCTAAAACATCCAGAAAAGCATAAAACACTAGGTTCTGTCATATTTCTCTAAAACGTGACTCCCCAGGCCCAAAACAGCCTGAAAACACATAAAACATTAATTTCTGTCATATTTCTCTAAAACGTGACTCCCAGGCCCAAAACAGCCTGAAAACACATAAAACACTAAGTTCTGTCACATTTCTCTAAAACGTGACTCCCCAGGTCTAAAAGAGCCAGAAAAACATAAAACACTAAGTTCTGTCATATTTCTCTTGAACGTGACTCCCCAGGTCCAAAACAGCCTGAAAACACATAAAACACTAAGTTCTGTCATGTTTCACCAAATGTGACTCCCCAGGTCCAAAACAGCCTGAAAACACATAAAACACTGTGTCCTGTCATATTTCACCAAACGTGACTCCCCAGGTCTAAAAAAGCCTGAAAACACATAAACCACTAAGTTCTGTCATATTTCTCTAAAACGTGTCTCCCCAGGCCCAAAACAGCCTGAAAACACATAAAACACTAAGTTCTGTCAAGTTTCACCAAATGTGACTCCCCAGGTCCAAAACAGCCTGAAAACACATAAAACACTGTGTCCTGTCATATTTCACCAAACGTGACTCCCCAGGTCTAAAACAGCCTGAAAACACATAAACCACTAAGTTCTGTCATATTTCTCTAAAACGTGACTCCCCAGGCCCAAAACAGCCTGAAAACACATAAAACACTAAGTTCTGTCATATTTCACCAAATGTGACTCCCCAGGTCCAAAACAGCCTGAAAACACATAAAACTCTAAGTTCTGTCATATTTCTCTAAAACGTGACTCCCCAGGTCTAAAACAGCCTGAAAACACATAAAACACTAAGTTCTGTCATATTTCTCTAAAACGTGACTCCCCAGGTCCAAAACAGCCTGAAAACACATAAAACACTAAGTTCTGTCATATTTCTCTAAAACGTGACTCCCCAGGTCTAAAAGAGCCAGAAAAACATAAAACACTAAGTTCTGTCATACTTCTCTTGAACGTGACTCCCCAGGTCCAAAACAGCCTGAAAACACATAAAACACTAAGTTCTGTCACATTTCTCTAAAACGTGACTCCCCAGGTCTAAAAGAGCCAGAAAAACATAAAACACTAAGTTCTGTCACATTTCTCTAAAACGTGACTCCCCAGGTCTAAAACAGCCAGAAAACACATAAAACACTAAGTTCTGTCATATTTCTCTTAAACGTGACTCCCCAGGTCCAAAACAGCCTGAAAACACATAAAACTCTAAGTTCTGTCATATTTCTCTAAAACGTGACTCCCCAGGTCTAAAACAGCCTGAAAACACATAAAACACTAAGTTCTGTCATATTTCTCTAAAACGTGACTCCCCAGGTCTAAAACAGCCCGGAAAACATAAAACACTAAGTCCTTC
>SSNP01000400.1:164189-177622 GCA_006937955.1 Pachypanchax playfairii | reverse complement strand
CCGTGTAAAGGAAAGAATGAATGGGGCCATGTATCGTAAGATTTTGAGTGAAAACCTCCTTCCATCAGCAAGGGCATTGAAAATGAGACGTGGCTGGGTCTTTCAGCATGACAATGATCCCAAACACACCGCCCGGGCAACGAAGGAGTGGCTTCGTAAGAAGCATTTCAAGGTCCTGGAGTGGCCTAGCCAGTCTCCAGATCTCAACCCCATAGAAAATCTCTGGAGGGAGTTGAAAGTCCGTGTTGCCCAGCGTCAGCCCCAAAACATCACTGCTCTAGAGGAGATCTGCATGGAGGAATGGGCCAAAATACCAGCAACAGTGTGTGAAAACCTTGTGAAGACTTACAGAAAACGTTTGACCTCTGTCATTGCCAACAAAGGCTATATAACAAAGTATTGAGATTAACTTTTGTTATTGATCAAATACTTATTTTCCACCATAATTTGCAAATAAATTCTTTAAAAATCAGACAATGTGATTTTCTGGATTTTTTTTCCTCATTTTGTCTCTCATAGTTGAGGTATACCTATGATGAAAATTACAGGCCTCTCTGATCTTTTTAAGTGGGAGAACTTACACAATTGGTGGCTGACTAAATACTTTTTTGCCCCACTGTACATGTCAACTCTTCTGATTTTCCCAGGAGACTCCCGAATTTGGATACTGGTGTCATGTGACTGATGCAAGACTGATCCTTTTATTTTGCAAAATTTATATTAATAATTAAATATTATTCTGTTGGGTGCACAGGCAGACCTATACACACACAAATGTAAAAAAAAAAATGAGCGAAAGAAGCGACAAGAAAAGGGCACATGGGGCACCGAGGAGGAAAAGGGGCAGGTGCCCAAGCACCCTCTGACCCCCCCGGTTGGTTAGTTGCTTTGTAGTTGCAGCTTCGGTGGTCAGAAGGTACTAACACGCGTTCACATTTATTTTTATTTTATTTTTATGAACATTTCCAGTTCTATGGCTGAATGAATGCTGCTATGCTACTATGCTACTACGATGGGCGGGACATAAACAGTTCGTATGAGCAGGCAGCCGCGGTCACATGAGTGAAGTCTGTTCCAGTGTCCTCATAAGCAAGACGCCTCGTCTCCCAAGGCACTGCCTTGGTAAGCAAGACACCTCGTCTCCCAAGGTACTGCCTCGGTAAGCAAGACGCCTCGTCTCCCAAGGCACTGCCTCAGTAAGCAAGGTTCCTTGACATTGAGAAACACCCGATGTTTGAGCTGCAGCTCTTTTTCTATCGTCTCTAATCAGCCTGCATATTCTCCTCTGATATCAACAAGCATCTTCATCCACGCAGCTGCTGCTCTCTAGATAGTTTCTGTTTTTCAGATAATTCTCTGTAAACCTCAGAGATGCTTGTGTGAGATTTCCAGCAGGTCTGCAGTTTCAGAAAAACATCTGATGCTCAGTTTGAACATCAGTAATTTGTCTTTACCATGTCTGAATGTGCCTAAAAGCACTAAGCAGAGCAAGATTCATAAAGTAGATCTCTGTTCACTCAATCATGACAAATTTACAAAGTTATGTCTAATCAGCCTAAAACACACACACACACACACACACACACACACACACACACACATGCACACCTGTTCCATCACAAAGAGAAACATCACACTGCTGTTTTCTCTCTTAAAACTGAAAATGTTTTGGTTCTAAATTCAAACCAAATCACACCTGATCATCACCACCTGTCCATTAAAAATGGTTTTCTGAGGTTTCTGTTGAATATTTTAGCTCCACAGGTGTTCTTACCTTCATAGTGGGTGAAAACAGGTCAACAACTTCTCTTTCAGTTTTAATCTCTCAAACTACGCAGGTGGTGATAAAACCCGAGTTCTCCCGAGTTCTAACAGCCTGTATCTGTTTCATCACAACTCCTTTGTTCGTTAGTATTCATCAGCTCCTGCAGTTGAAACCACGCCTAGCATGCTGCTGGCTAAAAGCTGTTAGCATAACGCCTAGCATGCTGCTGGCTAAAAGCTGTTAGCATAAGATGTAGCAAATAGGAAGACATGGCGTCTGACGTTACCATGTGCAGCGGGGCAGGAAACAGTATTCTTTGCTCTCATCGGCTAGTTTGTTAGCCAATCAGAGTCCAGCAAATTTGAATAATGAATATTAATGAGTTGCTGCCTCGAAGCCTGATGGAACCAGCCGAATCTTCATGTAGATAGATTGACAGGTCTGTTAATCAGTGTTTCCTGATGTTTTTTAGATATAAAATGTTTCATATTACTGGTTAATACTTAAGAAATAACCACAAAGTCATGAAATTTGTATGAAATGGACTCTTTAACACAGATCATCCACAATATTTTGCCAGAGTGATGATGAACACATTTTCATCTTTATTTTTTGTAGTAACAGAACATGTTGAGTTGACATGATTCCTGAGCTCTTATTAAACCACATAGTCCTATTATATAGGAAACATATCATGCTTTTAAATTATTCCTTTTTACTTCTAAATCATTTACTGATCCACATGCATAACGTCAGTGAAGCGTAATATGCAGCTGATAGCTTCCATTAAAGTCAATGGGACCGTTTCCACTGGGCGCGAAGCAGCGTGAACAGGACGCGTCTTAGGGGCCTAGTGTCACTTCTAAAACATGTCAAGCTCAGCAATTTAGTTTGGAACAGACAGGAAATCAGGTGTTCGCGAAAAGTTAAATGTTTGGCATTTCCAGGGCATGACCTGTGATGTAATAGTCCAAAAAGCATAATAGATAATAAAGGAAATTGAACAGCTTAAAAAATATGGAGTGACTAATTTCAACATTTTTTCACTCCTAGACACTCTAAATTCACTTCATAAAGTATTTAAGGGTTTAAAAAGTGGAATTTTTATGATATGTGACATAAATGTGACTCTACCTATAAAACTCACATTACTGTAAAATATGGACTAAATTATACAAGTTTTTATATTTGGCTTCTTATTTTAAGTTTATCTCATTTTTCAATACTCATTATGTTTAGAGGCAAACTGACTATTTTCTTGCAGAATATGTTCATTTTAATGCAACATTATCTTGGAGCTATTTTTACTTTATTTTACATTTCATACGTTCTTTTTGGCTTCGCTGATGGTAAAAGTCATTATTCTAAATGACTTACTTAATCAATTCTTGCACGTTTTACTGTGAAAATAGGAATAAATAGTGAATTTTCAATTAAATCAACAAAGCAAACATCAAAACAACCGTGACCTTTTGTGATGTGACTTACGTTGAAATTAAAAGACTTCCATCCATCCATTTTCTAAACCTGCTTGTTCCTTTTCTGGGTCACAGGGAGCTGGTGTCTGTCTCCAGCAGTCTTTGAGCGAGAGGCGGGGGACATCCTGGACATGTCTCCAGTCCATCACAGGGCATTAAAAGACTTTCTGAATGGAAAAGTAACAGGAAATCTAACTTGCTCAGCATCCGAAAACTCAGCTTGTTTTATTTACATAGCTGCATTTTACAGAAACACGTGAAACTGATTCACAGAGTAAAAACCAAACCACACACGTGAAATCAAACACAAATGAAGCTAGAAATAAGGCATGATAATCACGTGCTGTTACTTTCTATGGGACATTTTCCTTGATGTCTCAGTTCTGCTGTGGTTACAGTCTGTCTCCATGAGAAACACCTGTTGTTATTTAAGGATAAACAACATTCTGCTTTCACACCTGATCTCTTACCTGAGACAATTCTAATGAAGAACATTAATGACCTTCTGCTGACTCTGATCAGACGTCAGTGTTTCTATAGTTGGATTAAACAACTGGACACACCCACATACTCTGGCATGTCAGATCAGGTCCCTGAAGGACCTCATAAAAACCCTTTCTGGTCTGTTCTCAGTGACTTGTGGAGTCCCCCAAGGTCCAGTTCTGGGACCATTACAGCTGTGTTTGTATTTAGCACGTTTAGGTAAGATCATGAGTTCATTTGGGATGGCTTTTCATCTTGGGTTACATATCTGCCTCTCACTGCAACACCTGTTTAAGTCTGAACAAGCTAACAGCTGACTGCGTATCCATGAAGAGCAGCAAACCTTTCACAGTTAAGTCAACAATGTGATGTCATTTTGACATCTTTATTGATGAAACACATTCAAAGGACTCCGTTAGGAACCTTGGTGTTGTCTTAGATCAAACTGAGCAGCGTGTACATGTGCAGAGATTAGGTCTCTGTTGTCCCTACAGAATCCAGAGACGCGTATTCATTAATCATTTCAAGGTTGGACTGTTATCTGGTCTGATTAAAGAGAAGTGGCCTTAGGCAGTCCAAAATACTGCAGCTCTTCTTTAAACAGAAGTATCTGCTACAACCAGAGCAGATTTTAGTCACGTTGTTTAAACGATACATCAACTAAGGATCTTAAATCAACATCAAGAACCACCTACTGAACTGTTCTGTGTGATACATGCTTCTTATTATTTATTTGTTGTTTTTGGTTTGTAAAGCACTTTTACTTTAAGCGTTCAGCAACTTGATTCTCTGTCTCCTTATAATTATTATTGGGTTGCACGGTGGTGCAGTTAGTAACATTGGTGCTTTGAATGAAGGTCCAGGGTTTGAAACCCAGCCAGGATGGTTCTACATGCAGTTTGCATGTTCTCCCCCTGTATATGTGTGAGATTTCTCAAGGGACTTCCTCCCACCAAAAACACACATGTATGTAAAAATGCTGATGTTTCTGTTTATAATTGACATATTTTCTCTGTTTTTCTCTTCCAAAGCAGGAACTTCTTCACCAGTTTGTCTCTGTTCCAACTCCTCACCTCGGACTCTCCTGCATCAAAAAAGTATAAACATGGTTTAGTGTTTTGATCTTCCTCCGTGTCTCTCTGTCTGTCTGATTCTCTCTCTGTCTGTCTCCTCCTGTCTCTCTCATGAGAGCTATCTGGCACTAGTTAGATTGTCTTCGGGAGTTTTATGCCTCCAGAAATCGGAAACAAAACTTCCGCATATGCGTTTTTGATTTCAATCTCAAATGTGCCACTTTTTACCGGAAGTAGGATTACATTTTCCCAAATAAAAGCATCCACCATAGCCACTATTGTTAAACGGAATGAATGAATGAACGAACGAACGAACGAACGAACGAACGAACGAACGAACGAACGAACGAACGAACGAACGAACGAACGAACGAACGAACAAACGAATGAATGAATGGTCATACCTGTAACAACTGTCTAGCAAGAACTCTTTCAGAGGAATTTTTTATAATAACAAAATAATTTCAACAATAATTTCCAGTTAGCGGCTGAAGAACAGACTTATTTGCTCCTTTTAATATGTTCTTGAGTAAAAAGGGAAAAGTCAGATGGATGACCCCATGTAAGCTGCAAGAAGGCTTATGTGAGACCAGAAGTTTAAAGATTATTTATTACTCTAATGATGAACACTTTCCTCTAAACATTAAATAAAATACTAAGCTGTAACACAAATATTTCAGATAGATTATAAATTTTAATTTCTTGAAATAAAACTCAAACGGTTTCTCTCGTCCAGATCAGTGTTACAGTCTCGGTACCTGGAAAAACCTGCTAAAATGATAAATCATGAAAACATATGACCTGTGTGTGAAAGAGGCAGACCGGATGCTTTTGTTTTGAAAAGCCCTACAGGAAGCGCCGTGTTGCTCAGTCGGCGTGTTCTCTGAAGTTTTGGTGGAAGTTTGACTCTGATGTGCTGACCTGAGGTGGATTTTGGAACGCTATGAGTGGACATACGGTCCCTGCGGACGTCTCTGGACACATGCTCGACTTGGACGAGGACGAAGACCTGGAGGTTTTCAGTAAGGTAAAACGGAACCAGTTAAACCGGGAGAACTCACGCGCTTTGGTTCGGGTCGTGACCACCAACAGTTTTTAACTTTTACACGTCGAGTTAACCAGAAATCCAGATTGTTTAGAAAGTGGAACCGCAGCGACTGTTTGTCCCGGACTGTCTGAACCAGGACACGGAAGCTGAGGACCGGGCTCGGTCTGTGATCCCGCCCTGGAACCTCAGTTAAAGGGATTTTAGACTCACGCTGAACTCCATTCCTTTTTTCTGGGATTCCGTTTTCATCTGGAAGTTTTCTCTTGGTTTGGAAGGACTTTGTTTCGAGTGAATCTGTTAGTTTCTACGTTTCATTCGGTTTATTAAATGAAATAATTTTAACAGTATTTTCTGAAGATTTCCAGTTTTCCCCGCCGCTGATGAGACAAACAGCGTGAATGTGACTGAACATACCAGAGATTCAATAACAGGTCGATTAAATGTTCCTCTGGTTTCTGAACAGCTGATTTCAAACTATTTACTTCTTTTTACTGGAGTTTCACCTTGAGGTAAAAAGCTCGTGTAAACATTTCTGTGTAGAAAAACTGGATGTTAAAAGTTGAAAGAGCTGTTAATAAAACTCACCACTGAAGTAAATAAAACATTACAAAAAGACTTCACTGCAAAAACTTTTTTTTTTAAGTTTTAATCCACGTCAGATTATAAATGTGTTTACCCTCCACACACGTAAACAGATGCTGTTCAAATAAACCAAACTGATTGGAGGGAGATTTGATTGACACCAGGTGTTGGTCAACATGGGAAACACCTCTAAAGGTGTTAGGGACCGAGCTAAGATCCTGGGGGACTTCCAGATACAGACCCCAACAGGACATTGTGTTGGTGGATAAAAGGAAGAGAGGTGGTGGTTGATATAGTAATACCAAACAACTGCAACATCTGGAGAAGGTCTGGAAGGTGAAGGCATCAGTGGTGCCTGTGGTCGTCGGAGCAGAGTAAACCTCTACTGGAGGAGCGTCTACAGCAGATCCCAACAAACATTTAACATGATTCAGTCTCAGTGCAGGTCTGAGAACCAAAAAGAGACTGTGCAGAACCCTCAAGCTCCCAGACCTCTGGTAGAGGGTCTGAGGTTGGAAGGAGGAGTGATGGTCTTGGTTTATAAACCCCCCCCCCCCAGATGGGCAGCAAGATAGCAACAACAAGGATTGTTTATGGTGAACTCTTCAACATGTACTTTAAATTTAAGGTTAGCAGTTGGTTATAAAACAGGTGTAACGAGGACTGGCAGGTGAATATCAGAGTTTCTGCTGAACTCAACAGCCTCTCAGCTGCTTTTAGAGGAACCAGACTGATGTTTGCATAAACAGTATCATTTGAATACGACAACAATACATCCACAGTGAAGAATAGATGTCCAAATAAGTGGTGTGCTGTTGAACTTAGAGTATATAAAGTTTTACCATCAGTTTGGTTCCTGTAAAACTGTAATAAAGTCTCTGATTGGCTGGAGGTGTTAGTGTGATGACAGGTAGAACCTCATGCAGCTCAGAACAGGATGAAAGGGTTCAGTTCATAATGAGTCATTTCAAGGTACTTTACAGATATAAGTCAGTTATAGTTAGTTTTTATGGTTGTCATGGTAACATGTTTTATATTTATTTTATATGGTCAAAGATACACCAGGTTCTTTATGTTGTTGTTGGACAAATTAATGCAACTAAAGTAAATCAATTAATTTATTAAGTTCTTTCGGGGTCTGGTTCCCCCTGAGGACCTGGTTCTGTCTGGGGGTCTGGTTCCCTCTGGGGACCTGGTTCTGTCTCGGGGGGCTGGTTCCGTCTTGGGGGCCCGGTTCCGTCCGGCGGTCTTGTTCATTTTGGATGCCTGGTACGTCTGGCGGTCTGGTTCTGCCTGGTGATCTGGTTCCCCCTGGGGACCTGGTTCCGCTTCGGGGGCCTAATTCCGTTTGGGGGGCCTGCTGGCCTGGTTCCGCTTGGGGGCCTAACTCTGCTTGGGGGGCCTGGTGGCCTGGTTCCGCTTCGGGGGCCTAATTCCGCTTGGGGGGCCTGCTGGCCTGGTTCCGCTTGGGGGCCTAACTCTGCTTGGGGGGCCTGGTGGCTCGCCGCCGAGCCCCTGCTGTTCCTGCCTTGGCTCCTGTGGTGTGGCCATGGACACAGGTAGTCACGTCCATCATTGAAGGGACAGGAACCTGTGTGTCCTCGGTGTGACAGACCGGTATAAACCAGTTATATTACTGCTAACTCAGTGTTAAATATAGTGATGTCATTGTTGTTGCATCATCATCAGAGGACTAACAGCAGCTCTGTCTGGTGTTTCAGAAAACCTCCCTGGCTGTCGACAGCTCCCTGCCCAACTCTCCAGGTTCTATGGTCAACCAGTACAGGCTGGAGGAGGACGAAGACAAGCAGGATGTCAACTCTAAAGACATTTTCATCTCTGTGGACAACCCTGAGAGCCACGTCACTGCCATCGAGACCTTCATCATGTACAGAGTTGCTACTAAAGTGAGCAAGTAAATCTTTCTACATACAGAATAATAAACCAGGTGTCCCACCTCGCTGTCCCTCAGCAGCCAGGTGAAGCTGGTCTAACATACAGGTGTCCCACCTCACTGTCCCTCCCCAGCTCGCTGTCCCTCAGCAGCCAGGTGAAGCTGGTCTAACGTACAGGTGTCCCACCTCGCTGTCCCTCAGCAGCCAGGTGAAGCTGGTCTAACATACAGGTGTCCCACCTCACTGTCCCTCCCCACCTCGCTGTCCCTCAGCAGCCAGGTGAAGCTGGTCTAACATACAGGTGTCCCACCTCACTGTCCCTCCCCACCTCGCTGTCCCTCAGCAGCCAGGTGAAGCTGGTCTAACGTACAGGTGTCCCACCTCGCTGTCCCTCAGCAGCCAGGTGAAGCTGGTCTAACATACAGGTGTCCCACCTCGCTGTCTCTCAGCAGCCAGGTGAAGCTGGTCTAACATACAGGTGTCCCACCTCGCTGTCCCTCAGCAGCCAGGTGAAGCTGGTCTATCATACAGGTGTCCCACCTCGCTGTCCCTCAGCAGCCAGGTGAAGCTGGTCTATCATACAGGTGTCCAATCTTGCTGTCCCACAGCAGCCAGGTGAAGCTGGTCTAACATACAGGTGTCCCACCTCGCTGTCCCTCAGCAGCCAGGTGAAGCTGGTCTATCAGGTGTGTGTTAACTCACCTCTACAGCACCTGGTTCTGCTCATCAATCTGGGAAAGGTCAAAGGTCATTTCAAACAACAGGAATCCATTATTCTGTAATCAGACTATTCAGATAACATTTAAGACAGCTGTTGGTCTAGGAGATCATGTGACCTCAGACTCACCCTGAGGTCAGAGGTCAGACTGCTGCGCTCAGACAGAAACCCAGGTGCTGTGTCTTAAAGGTTAAAGGTCATGACCAGGCAGTTAATTTAGTTTCATAGAAATGGATGTCATAATGTCTTCAGCTGTTGTCCTGTCATAATGTCTTCAGCTGTTGTCCTGTCATAATGTCTTCAGCTGTTGTCCTGTCATAATATCTCCAGCTGTTGTCCTGTCATAATGTCTCCAGCTGTTGTCCTGTCATAATGTCTTCAGCTGTTGTCCTGTCATAATGTCTTCAGCTGTTGTCCTGTCATAATGTCTTCAGCTGTTGTCCTGTCATAATGTCTTCAGCTGTTGTCCTGTCATAATGTCTTCAGCTGTTGTCCTGTCATAATGTCTTCAGCTGTTGTCCTGTCATGATGTCTCCAGCTGTTGTCCTGTCATAATGTCTCCAGCTGTTGTCCTGTCATGATGTCTCCAGCTGTTGTCCTGTCATGATGTCTCCAGCTGTTGTCCTGTCATGATGTCTCCAGCTGTTGTCCTGTCATAATGTCTTCAGCTGTTGTCCTGTCATAATGTCTTCAGCTGTTGTCCTGTCATAATGTCTTCAGCTGTTGTCCTGTCATGATGTCTCCAGCTGTTGTCCTGTCATAATGTCTCCAGCTGTTGTCCTGTCATAATGTCTTCAGCTGTTGTCCTGTCATAATGTCTTCACCTGTTGTCCTGTCATAATATCTCCAGCTGTTGTCCTGTCATAATGTCTCCAGCTGTTGTCCTGTCATAATGTCTTCAGCTGTTGTCCTGTCATAATGTCTTCAGCTGTTGTCCTGTCATAATGTCTTCAGCTGTTGTCCTGTCATAATGTCTTCAGCTGTTGTCCTGTCATGATGTCTCCAGCTGTTGTCCTGTCATGATGTCTCCAGCTGTTGTCCTGTCATGATGTCTCCAGCTGTTGTCCTGTCATGATGTCTCCAGCTGTTGTCCTGTCATAATGTCTTCAGCTGTTGTCCTGTCATAATGTCTTCAGCTGTTGTCCTGTCACAATGTCTTCAGCTGTTGTCCTGTCACAATGTCTCCAGCTGTTGTCCTGTCACAATGTCTCCAGCTGTTGTCCTGTCATAATGTCTCCAGCTGTTGTCCTGTCATAATGTCTCCAGCTGTTGTCCTGTCATAATGTCTTCTGTTGTCCTGTCATAATGTCTCCAGCTGTTGTCCTGTCATGATGTCTCCAGCTGTTGTCCTGTCATGATGTCTTCACCTGTTGTCCTGTCATGATGTCTCCAGCTGTTGTCCTGTCATAATGTCTCCAGCTGTTGTCCTGTCATAATGTCTTCAGCTGTTGTCCTGTCATAATGTCTCCAGCTGTTGTCCTGTCATAATGTCTTCTGTTGTCCTGTCATAATGTCTCCAGCTGTTGTCCTGTCATAATGTCTTCTTCTGTTGTCCTGTCATGATGTCTCCAGCTGTTGTCCTGTCATGATGTCTCTAGCTGTTGTCCTGTCATGATGTCTCTAGCTGTTGTCCTGTCATGATGTCTCTAGCTGTTGTCCTGTCATGATGTCTCCAGCTGTTGTCCTGTCATAATGTCTCCAGCTGTTGTCCTGTCATAATGTCTTCAGCTGTTGTCCTGTCATGATGTCTCCAGCTGTTGTCCTGTCATGATGTCTCCAGCTGTTGTCCTGTCATGATGTCTCTAGCTGTTGTCCTGTCATGATGTCTCCAGCTGTTGTCCTGTCATGATGTCTCTAGCTGTTGTCCTGTCATGATGTCTCCAGCTGTTGTCCTGTCATGATGTCTCCAGCTGTTGTCCTGTCATGATGTCATAATGTCTCCAGCTGTTGTCCTGTCATGATGTCTCCAGCTGTTGTCCTGTCATGATGTCTCCAGCTGTTGTCCTGTCATGATGTCTCTAGCTGTTGTCCTGTCATGATGTCTCTAGCTGTTGTCCTGTCATGATGTCTCCAGCTGTTGTCCTGTCATGATGTCATAGCTGTTGTCCTGTCATGATGTCTCTAGCTGTTGTCCTGTCATAATGTCTCCAGCTGTTGTCCTGTCATAATGTCTTCAGCTGTTGTCCTGTCATAATGTCTCCAGCTGTTGTCCTGTCATAATGTCTTCTGTTGTCCTGTCATAATGTCTCCAGCTGTTGTCCTGTCATAATGTCTTCTTCTGTTGTCCTGTCATGATGTCTCCAGCTGTTGTCCTGTCATAATGTCTTCAGCTGTTGTCCTGTCATAATGTCTTCAGCTGTTGTCCTGTCATAATGTCTCCAGCTGTTGTCCTGTCATGATGTCTCCAGCTGTTGTCCTGTCATGATGTCTCCAGCTGTTGTCCTGTCATGATGTCTCCAGCTGTTGTCCTGTCATAATGTCTTCAGCTGTTGTCCTGTCATAATATCTTCAGCTGTTGTCCTGTCATAATATCTTCAGCTGTTGTCCTGTCATGATGTCTTCAGCTGTTGTCCTGTCATGATGTCTCCAGCTGTTGTCCTGTCATCATGTCATAATGTCTCCAGCTGTTGTCCTGTCATGATGTCTTCAGCTGTTGTCCTGTCATGATGTCTCCAGCTGTTGTCCTGTCATGATGTCTCCAGCTGTTGTCCTGTCATGATGTCTCCAGCTGTTGTCCTGTCATGATGTCTCTAGCTGTTGTCCTGTCATGATGTCTCTAGCTGTTGTCCTGTCATGATGTCTCCAGCTGTTGTCCTGTCATGATGTCTCCAGCTGTTGTCCTGTCATAATGTCTCCAGCTGTTGTCCTGTCATAATGTCTCCAGCTGTTGTCCTGTCATGATGTCTCTAGCTGTTGTCCTGTTGTCCTGTCATGATGTCTCTAGCTGTTGTCCTGTCATGATGTCTCCAGCTGTTGTCCTGTCATGATGTCTCCAGCTGTTGTCCTGTCATGATGTCTCTAGCTGTTGTCCTGTCATGATGTCTCTAGCTGTTGTCCTGTCATGATGTCTCCAGCTGTTGTCCTGTCATGATGTCTCCAGCTGTTGTCCTGTCATGATGTCATAATGTCTCCAGCTGTTGTCCTGTCATAATGTCTCCAGCTGTTGTCCTGTCATGATGTCTCCAGCTGTTGTCCTGTCATGATGTCTCCAGCTGTTGTCCTGTCATGATGTCTCCAGCTGTTGTCCTGTCATGATGTCTCTAGCTGTTGTCCTGTCATAATGTCTCCAGCTGTTGTCCTGTCATGATGTCATAATGTCTCCAGCTGTTGTCCTGTCATGATGTCTCCAGCTGTTGTCCTGTCATGATGTCTCCAGCTGTTGTCCTGTCATGATGTCTCTAGCTGTTGTCCTGTCATGATGTCTCTAGCTGTTGTCCTGTCATGATGTCTCTAGCTGTTGTCCTGTCATGATGTCTCCAGCTGTTGTCCTGTCATGATGTCTCCAGCTGTTGTCCTGTCATGATGTCTCCAGCTGTTGTCCTGTCATGATGTCATAATGTCTCCAGCTGTTGTCCTGTCATGATGTCTCTAGCTGTTGTCCTGTCATGATGTCTCCAGCTGTTGTCCTGTCATGATGTCTCCAGCTGTTGTCCTGTCATGATGTCTCTAGCTGTTGTCCTGTCATGATGTCTCCAGCTGTTGTCCTGTCATGATGTCATAATGTCTCCAGCTGTTGTCCTGTCATGATGTCTCCAGCTGTTGTCCTGTCATGATGTCTCCAGCTGTTGTCCTGTCATGATGTCTCCAGCTGTTGTCCTGTCATGATGTCATAATGTCTCCAGCTGTTGTCCTGTCATGATGTCTCCAGCTGTTGTCCTGTCATGATGTCTCCAGCTGTTGTCCTGTCATGATGTCATAATGTCTCCAGCTGTTGTCCTGTCATGATGTCTCCAGCTGTTGTCCTTTCATGATGTCTCAGCTGTTGTCCTGTCATAATGTCTTCAGCTGTTGTCCTGTCACAATGTCTTCAGCTGTTGTCCTGTCATAATGTTTACAGCTGTTGTCCTGTCATGATGTCTCTAGCTGTTGTCCTGTCATGATGTCTCTAGCTGTTGTCCTGTCATGATGTCTCCAGCTGTTGTCCTGTCATGATGTCTCCAGCTGTTGTCCTGTCATAATGTCTTCAGCTGTTGTCCTGTCATAATGTCTTCAGCTGTTGTCCTGTCACAATGTCTCCAGCTGTTGTCCTGTCATGATGTCTCCAGCTGTTGTCCTGTCATGATGTCTCCAGCTGTTGTCCTGTCATGATGTCTCCAGCTGTTGTCCTGTCATGATGTCTCTAGCGGTTGTCCTGTCATGATGTCTCCAGCTGTTGTCCATCTCTTTGCTTT
>SSNP01000400.1:129472-162163 GCA_006937955.1 Pachypanchax playfairii | reverse complement strand
TGTTGTCCTGTCGTGATGTCATGATGTCTCCAGCTGTTGTCCTGTCATGATGTCTCCAGCTGTTGTCCTGTCATGATGTCTCCAGCTGTTGTCCTGTCATGATGTCTCCAGCTGTTGTCCTGTCATGATGTCTCCAGCTGTTGTCCTGTCATGATGTCTCCAGCTGTTGTCCATCTCTTTGCTTTTGAAACTTTCTTTACATGAATATTTTAACAGTGTAGTTTGTATTTGTTATGACTCGAGGTGAGAACATGAGAGTGGATGTAAGGTTTGACTTGTTAACAGTATTTTAGATTGTTTAAGACGAAGAGTGTTGATAGAACCTCTAACAGGTTCTTGGAGTCCAGGACCTGGTGTTGGTGCTCTGAATCAGCTGCATGTTACAGTAGATCTTCCTGTTGTTTCAGACCACTCGCAGTGAGTTTGACTCCAGTGAATATCAAGTACGTCGGCGCTACCAGGACTTTGTGTGGCTCAGAAACAGACTGGAGGAGAATCACCCAACACTCATTGTTCATGTATGTACCATTCCTGCTCCAGTGGACCACAGACATGTAAATATCAGACCAGTTGTGTCCTGAGTCTTTTAGCTGTTTCTGTACTTCAGATTTAAGTGAATAGATTATTAAAACAGACATAATAAAACCTGACTGGAGAGCAGTTGAAGCTGCCTCCAGTCCAAGAACCCCTCAGTTGGCTCTGATATGAGTCTTCAGTCCAGAATGGGACATTGTCCTGATTTGAAAATAAAAAAGACCTGAGACTGTTTATTACCAGGTGTTAACTCATTCTTATGTTGCTGCTGTTGGATCAAATATTAACCTTTCTATTACTGAACTGTCTTATTTTACTGTGAGTTGGAGAGTGGGCGGGGCTTTCACGTCTCTCTCGTGTAAACTCTATAAAAACAACATGACATCAACTGTAAATAAGAATTACACGTCTTCATTCTTCATAAAGGACGATTATTATTCACTACCAGTTAGAAGTTTGGACACGCCTTCTCTTTAATGTTTTTATTTTATTTGGATGATAGTTTATATTATAGTTTCTTATTGAAAGCATTTAAACTATGAATAAACACAGAATTATTTAGTAAACAAAGTGTGAAATAACTGAAAACATGTTTCATATTTTCTATAGTTTCAAACGACTTGATGACTGCTGTAATCAGATTAAACGCTGGTGGTTCATACTCTCTGTGTTCTCTAAGAGTCAATGCAGATGGTTTCTAACGGTCTAGAATAAGTTCCTCCTTCACTCTGTAGTCCATCTCATCCCAGACCAGCTCCATTGGGTTTGGGTCAGGTGACCTTGAAGGCTGCACTCAAGTCCAGTTCTAATCAACAGTCCAGATTCAAAGTTACTTTATAAACATATTAGTTGGAAATCTGATCAGATTCAGTAAGTTATGAAAACATTTCTATCTAAAGAACCAGCTGATCATCAGGTCAACACAATCCTCCATCCTGAGCAGCAGAACCAGAACCAGGATGAGTTCTGCTGGATCCACTGGGGTCTGAGAGGACAGGAGAGAGACTCCAACACAGGCGGGTCGGGGGACTCATCATTCAGTTCAGATGTATTGTTGATTGTTGCGTCTCAGAACAACATTTTTTATCAGCTGCATGTCAGAATGAAGTGGAATCAAAACAGATGTTAGAAGTTGATCGAGACCAAACTCTGACTGAGTGTCCAGCTCTGCATCAGGACGTTAGACCAGACGTTAGACCACCTGGGTCTGCCTCAGGACGTCAGTCCACCGGGGTCTGAGTCAGGACGTCGGACCCCCTGGGTCTGCGTCAGGACGTTAGACCAGACGTTAGACCACCTGGGTCTGCCTCAGGACGTCAGTCCACCGGGGTCTGAGTCAGGACGTCGGACCACCTGGGTCTGAGTCAGGACGTCGGACCACCGGGGTCTGAGTCAGGACGTCGGACCACCTGGGTCTGCGTCAGGACGTCGGACCATTGGGGACTGCGTCAGGACGTCGGACCACCGGGGACTGCGTCAGGACGTCGGACCACCGGGGTCTGTGTCAGCATATTGTTTACTGGTTGTTGTGTTTGTGTGACTTCAGCCTCTACCAGAGAAGTTTGTAATGAAAGGAATGGTGGAACGCTTCAACGATGACTTCATCGAGACCAGGAGGAAAGCCCTGAACCGTTTTCTCAACCGGGTCTGTGAGCATCCCGTCCTGTCTCACAGCCAACACCTCAAAGTCTTCCTCACTATGCAGGTATCTTATACACGCGCACACACACACACACATACTCGTATTGCTTTACTTGTGTGGGCATTGTGTTGACTTCCATTGATTTTACTAACCCTAACCCAGAAGCTTTCCCTTACCTTAAAGAGGCCATTTCATACAAATTTCATGACTTTGTGGTTATTTCTTAAGTATTAACCAATAATATGAAACATTTTATATCTAAAAAACATCAAACACTGATTAACAGACCTTTCAATCTGTCTGCGTTAAAATTCGGCTAGTTCCGGCTCCTTCTGTCAGGCCTCGAGCAGCAACTCGTTCATATTTATTATTTGAATTTGCTGGACTCTGATTGGCTAACAAACTAGCCTATGAGAGCAAGGTATACTGTTTCCTGCCCCGCTGCACATGGCAACGTCAGACATTGTGTCTTCCTGTTTGTTACGTCTTATGCTAACAGCTTTTAGCCAGCAGCATGCTAGGCGTGGTTTCAACTAGAGTATCTGATGAATACTAACTAACAAAGGAGTTGTGATGAAACAGATACAGGCCGTTAGAACTCTGGAGAACTCGGGTTTTATCACCATCCTGCGTAGTTTGAGAGATTAAAACTGAAAGAGAAGTTGTTGACCTGTTTTCACCCACTATGAAGGTAAGAACACCTGTGGAGCTAAAATATTCAACAGAAACCTCAGAAACACTGTTTTTAATGGAAGGGGGTCTTTAACCATTACTGATCTATACCTAACCCTTTAACCATTAGTGACACATGATATCTCAAAACTGGTCCTCAGTAGGGTAGAAAAACAAGAACACACACACACACACATGCATATTCTCAGTGTTGATTAAGAGGATGAGAACAGGTGAAACTACTAGATATTATTGGAGCTTCTTCAGGCTGTTCATAAACAGGACTTGGTTTTTCACACACAGTGAATCATGGACATTACTAACATGGTGGAATCTGTAGTTTAATACATATGATGTTAAACCTGGTAAAGTTATGTTCTTAATGTTTACGTATTCTATCTTAAGTTTTATGATGTCATGCAGGATCTAGCACCTTACAAGAAGCAGGGTCCAGGGTTTCTGAGTAGGATGGGCGAGACCATGAGGGCAGTGGCGAACTCGGTGCGAGGCCTGAGAAGCAAGCCAGAGGAGTTTGTTGTCATGCAGGAGTACGTCGAGGACTTCAGCAACAAAATCTGCTCTGTGGATAAAGTTACCCAGAGGATCATCAAGGAACAAAGAGGTACCACCAAACATTTAGAGATGATCTACCTTAAATCAGATGTTTAGTCTGCTGTTTCCTCACAGAACAGGTTTTTAGTTCCTGATCAGGTTTAGATGTTCCACACAGACAGACTCACTGAAAACATGCTTCATTTCTCCTGTAACATGATTCAGTTCTCTAGGTTCTGTACATACAGGGACCTGTAGCTTTGTGTTGGACTCTAGGTTCTGTACATACAGGGACTTATAGCTTTGTGTTGGACTCTAGGTTCTGTACATACAGGGACCTGTAGCTTTGTGTTGGACTCTAGGTTCTGTACATACAGGGACCTGTAGCTTTGTGTTGGACTCTAGGTTCTGTACATACAGGGACCTGTAGTTTTGTGTTGGACTCTAGGTTCTGTACATACAGGGACCTGTAGCTTTGTGTTGGACTCTAGGTTCTGTACATACAGGGACCTGTAGCTTTGTGTTGGACTCTAGGTTCTGTACATACAGGGACCTGTAGTTTTGTGTTGGACTCTAGGTTCTGTACATACAGGGACCTGTAGCTTTAGGAACATCTGTCTGTCTCTTGTTATTTTGTAATTTTTTAATAATTCTATTTTAAAGTGTAGTGAGATCAGGTTGTAATCGTGTCATCAGAACTGGAACAGAACTCTGTAGACCCCCAGTCATTCAGCTTGTCTTCTGTCCTTCCAGAGTATTTGGATGAGTTGAAGCAGTATGGCCCAACCTACATCCAGTGGGCGGAGTCAGAAGAACATCTGGCAGAACCTCTAAAAGGCATCGGCAGCTGTGTGGAGAGGTGCAGTAAGGAAACAGAAGAACAAATCCACCACCTGTGTGAAGTCCTTGTCCCTACCCTGCATGAGTATGTCCTCTGTGCCGACACGCTGAAGGTGAGACATGCTGCACAGTCCATGTTGGACCACAGCTCAGTGGGTTACAGAGGCAGGACTGAGCAGAATCTCCAGGTGTTCTGTCCAACAGCTCAGACTTGTATGTTTTCTTCTTGTTTTATTTGTAGCATGTTTAAACCCTGAAATCTGGTCTTCATTCTTTATAAATAAACACATTTTATTTATAATTACCTCCATCAAGAGGATGTTTTCACCATTAAAACTCTAAAAGTTCTGGATGGATTTGGAATGAAATGTTCAGGACAGGTTAGAATTGGTCCAAAGAAGAAGTGAGTAGATCTGGATCACCATCCATGAATGTTTTTAATGATTATTCGTTAACATCTTCTTGGTACTAAATGGTAAAACATCCTGGTTCATTTCTGGTGTAAATCCCAATCTGGGGGTCTGAGGTGTTTGCTGCAGGTCTGAGCTCTACGAGTTCTCTTCTAGTTCTAACTGTTAGTATCCAGACATGTCTGAATAAACTTCCTGTTAATACACTGAATATTAATGCTGCAATGATGAGTCATAATGGAGGATGTTGTTGTTGTTGTGAAGACCTGGTCTCTAAACACTCCTCCATGTTGTCCATGCTGATGTTTACAGTCAGATGCACCTGAGTTCTGTTTCTTCTGATTGGCTGTAAGATCTGAGATGAATCCACTCAGACAGCAGAGCTCCTACATTTCTATAGACATAACCTAAATAACACAAAGAACAGAGTTAGAGAATGTTTTAAGTACAGCTGTTTGTTTAACTGTTTTACAATTACAATTTAATTCTTATAGTACTTATATCAGTATGTTTCATGTTGGTACAGTAGTACAACACAGCTGTTACCGTGTTTATATTTGCAGACCTGCCATTGGACATTATTGGACATTTTAGGGGACATTAAGGAACAGAGGAAGGTGCCTCGTTCCACCTTGTGTCTCCTGCATGTTTCCTGTCAATAATCAATAATATCTGCAAACACATTCAGACTCACTGGTTTTATACTGAACTTCTTGTATTCAGATAGACGGTTTCATTTACTCTGTTAGAACTTGTTTGTGTGATTTGATCTAAAAAAAAAAACATTTTTAAATTCCAGTTTGTTCCAGAATGAATGAGTTTTATTTGTTTTCTATCTGGATACAAACAGCTGAGCGGGTTGACTGGAGGCTGTTCAGGGGCTGTAGGAAGGAAATCAGACCATCTGTAGTAACTGTCTGCTGGTTTGTTCCAGGCTGTGATGAAACGGAGAGACAACATCCAGGGCGAGTTCGAGACAAAGAATGAAGCGCTGGTGTCAAGAAGAGTCGACCAAGAAGGAGTAAGTGTTGTTTAACTCCCCCCCACACCAACCCTAACCCTAACCCTAACCCTAATCCTAACCCTAACCCTAACCCTAACCCTAACCCTAACCCTAACCCTAACCCTAACCGAGAGCATGATGTGGGATCTGTACCACTGGCTCGGCCGCTCTTTATAACAGGGAGAGAAAAGGTCCAATAAGTAGGTCTGTCAGGTCCGAGTCCGCCGTCTGTCAGGTCCGAGTCGGTCGTCTGTCAGGTCCGAGTCGGTCGTCTGTCAGGTCCGAGTCGGTCGTCTGTCAGGTCCGAGTCCGTCGTCTGTCAGGTCCGAGTCGGTCGTCTGTCAGGTCCGAGTCCGTCGTCTGTCAGGTCCGAGTCGATTATCTGTCAGGTCCGAGTCCGTCGTCTGTCAGGTCCGAGTCGGTTGTCTGTCAGGTCCGAGTCGATTATCTGTCAGGTCCGGTCATCTGTCAGGTCCGGTCGTCTGTCAGGTCCGAGTCGGTTGTCTGTCAGGTCCGAGTCGTCTGTCAGGTCCGAGTCGTCTGTCAGGTCCGAGTCGTCTGTCAGGTCCGAGTCAATTATCTGTCAGGTCCGAGTCCGTCGTCTGTCAGGTCCGAGTCGGTTGTCTGTCAGGTCCGAGTCAGTCGTCTGTCAGGTCCGGTCTTCTGTCAGGTCCGAGTCCGTCAGGTCCGTGTCCGTCGTCTGTCAGGTCCGAGTCGTCTGTCAGGTCAGAGTCTGTCGTCTGTCAGGTCCGAGTCCGTCGTCTGTCAGGTCCGGTCGTCTGTCAGGTCCGAGTCGGTCGTCTGTCAGGTCCGAGTCGGTCGTCGGTCAGGTCCGAGTCGGTCGTCTGTCAGGTCCGAGTCGGCCGTCTGTCAGGTCCGAGTCGGTCGTCTGTCAGGTCCGAGTCGTTCGTCTGTCAGGTCCGAGTCGGTCGTCTGTCAGGCAGGTCCGAGTCCGTCGTCTGTCAGGTCAGAGTTGGTCGTCTGTCAGGTCCGAGTCCGCCGTCTGTCAGGTCCGAGTCCGCCGTCTGTCAGGTCCGAGTCGGTCAGGTCCGATCTGTCAGGTCCGGTCATCTGTCAGGTCCGGTCCAGGTCCGAGTCGTCTGTCAGGAGTCTGTCGTCTGTCAGGTCCGAGTCGTTCGTCTGTCAGGTCCGAGTCGGTCGTCTGTCAGGTCCGAGTCGGTCTGTCAGGTCCGAGTCGGTCGTCTGTCAGGTACGAGTCCGCTGTCTGTCAGGTCCGGTCGTCTGTCAGGTCCGAGTCGTCTGTCAGGTCAGAGTCCGTCGTCTGTCAGGTCCGAGTCCGCTGCGTCTGTCAGGTCCGAGTCCGTCGTCTGTCAGGTCCGAGTCGGTCGTCTGTCAGGTCCGAGTCGGTTGTCTGTCATGTCCGGTCGTCTGTCAGGTCCGAGTCCGTCGTCTCTCAGGTCCGAGGCCATCGTCTGTCAGGTCCGAGTCCGTCGTCGGTCGTCTGTCAGGTCCGAGTCGGTCGTCTGTCAGGTCCGAGTCGGCCGTCGGTCAGGTCCTAGTCGGTCGTCTGTCAGGTCCGAGTCGTTCGTCTGTCAGGTCCGAGTCGGTCGTCTGTCAGGTCCGGTCAGTCTGTCAGGTCCGAGTCCGTCGTCTGTCAGATCCGGTCGTCTGTCAGGTCCGAGTCGTCTGTCAGGTCAGAGTCCGTCGTCTGTCAGGTCCGAGTCCGCTGTCTGTCAGGTCCGGTCGTCTGTCAGGTCCGAGTCGGTCGTCGGTCAGGTCCGGTCGTCTGTCAGGTCCGAGCGTCTGTCAGGTCCGTCTGTCAGGTCCGGTCGTCTGTCAGGTCCGAGTCCGTCGTCGGTCAGGTCCGAGTCCGTCGTCAGGTCCGGTCGTCTGTCAGGTCCGAGTCGGGTCCGAGTCCGTCGTCTGTCAGGTCCGAGTCCGTCGGCCGGGTCGTCTGTCAGGTCCGAGTCGTCTGTCAGGTCAGAGTCCGTCGTCTGTCAGGTCCGAGTCCGTCGTCTGTCAGGTCCGAGTCCGTCGTCTGTCAGGTCCGAGTCGGTTGTCTGTCAGTCAGGTCCGTGTCCGTCGTCTGTCAGGAGTCGATTATCTGTCAGGTCCGGTCATCTGTCAGGTCCGGTCGTCTGGTTGTCTGTCAGGTCCGAGTCGTCTGTCAGGTCAGAGTCTGTCGTCTGTCAGGTCCGAGTCCGTCGTCTGTCAGATCCGGTCGTCTGTCAGGTCCGAGTCGTCTGTCAGGTCCGAGTCGGGTCTGTCAGGTCCGAGTCGGTCGTCGGTCAGGTCCGAGTGGTCCGAGTCGGTCGTCTGTCCGGTCCGAGTCCGTCGTCTGTCAGGTCCGAGTCCGTCGTCGGTCAGGTCCGGTCGTCTGTCAGGTCCGAGTCGGTCGTCGGTCAGGTCCGAGTCTCTGTCAGGTCCGAGTCCGTCGTCTGTCAGGAGTCGTCTGTCAGGTCAGAGTCCGTCGTCTGTCAGGTCCGAGTCCGTCGTCTGTCAGGTCCGGTCCGTCGTCTGTCAGGTCCGAGTCGGTTGTCTGTCAGGTCCGAGTCGTCTGTCAGGTCCGAGTCGTCTGTCAGGTCCGAGTCAATTATCTGTCAGGTCCGAGTCCGTCGTCTGTCAGGTCCGAGTCCGTCGTCTGTCAGGTCCGAGTCGGTCGTCTGTCAGGTCCGAGTTCCGGTCGTCTGTCAGGTCCGAGTCGGTCGTCGGTCAGGTCCGAGTCGGTCGTCTGTCAGGTCCGAGTCGTTCGTCTGTCAGGTCCGAGTCGGTCGTCTGTCAGGTCCGAGTCGGTCGTCGGTCAGGTCCGAGTCGGTCGTCGGTCAGGTCCGGTCGTCTGTCAGGTCCGAGTTGGTCGTCTGTCAGGTCCGAGTCCGCGAGTCCGCCGTCTGTCAGGTCCGAGTCGGTCGTCTGTCAGGTCCGAGTCGTTCGTCTGTCAGGTCCGAGTCGGTCGTCTGTCAGGTCCGAGTCCGTCGTCTGTCAGGTCCGAGTCCGTCGTGTGTCAGGGTCGGGTCCGAGTCCGTCGTCTGTCAGGTCCGAGTCCGTCGTCGGTCAGGTCCGAGTCCGTCGTCTGTCAGGTCCGAGTCCGTCGTCTGTCAGGTCCGAGTCCGGTTGTCTGTCAGGTCCGAGTCCGTCGTCTGTCAGGTCCGAGTCGTGTCAGGTCCGAGTCCGTCGGAGTCGGCCGTCGGTCAGGTCCTAGTCGGTCGTCTGTCAGGTCCGAGTCGTTTGTCAGGTCCGAGTCGGTCGTCTGTCAGGTCCGAGTCGGTCGTCGGGTCCGAGTCGGTCGTCTGTCAGGTGCCGGGTCGTCTGTCAGGTCCGAGTCGTCTGTCAGGTCAGAGTCCGTCGTCTGTCAGGTCCGAGTCCGTCGTCTGTCAGGTCCGAGTCCGTCGTCTGTCAGGTCCGAGTCGGTTGTCTGTTCCGAGTCCGTCGTCTGTCAGGTCCGAGTCCGTCGTCTGTCAGGTCCGAGTCCGTCGTCTGTCAGGTCCGAGTCGGTTGTCTGTCATGTCCGGTCGTCTGTCAGGTCCGAGTCCGTCGTCTGTCTCTGTCAGGTCCGAGTCGGTCGTCTGTCAGGTCCGAGTCGTTCGTCTGTCAGGTCCGAGTCGGTTCAGGTCCGAGTCGGTCGTCTGTCAGGTCCGAGTCCGTCGTCTGTCAGGTCCGAGTCCGTCGTCTGTCAGGTCCGAGTCCGTCGTCTGTCAGGTCCGGTCGCGTCTGTCAGGTCGAGTCCGTCGTCTGTCAGGTCCGAGTCCGCTGTCTGTCAGGTCCGGTCGTCTGTCAGGTCCTCGGAGGTCCGGTCGTCTGTCAGGTCCGAGTCGGGTCCGAGTCCGTCGTCTGTCAGGTCCGAGTCCGTCGGTCTGTCAGGTCCGGTCGTCTGTCAGGTCCGAGTTGGTCGTCTGTCAGGTCCGAGTCCGGGTCCGGTCGTCCGAGTCCGTCGTCTGTCAGGTCCGAGTCCGCTGTCTGTCAGGTCCGGTCGTCTGTCAGGTCCGAGTCCGTCGTCGGTCAGGTCCGAGTCCGTCGTCGGTGTCCGTCGTCTGTCAGGTCAGAGTCTGTCGTCTGTCAGGTCCGAGTCCGTCGTCTGTCAGGTCCGGTCGTCTGTCAGGTCCGGGTCCGTCGTCTGTCAGGTCGTCTGTCAGGTACGGGTCCGCTGTCTGTCAGGTCCGGTCGTCTGTCAGGTCCGAGTCGTCTGTCAGGTCAGAGTCCGTCGTCTGTCAGGTCCGAGTCCGTCGTCTGTCAGGTCCGAGTCGGTCGTCTGTCAGGTCCGAGTCGGTCGTCTGTCAGGTCCGAGTCCGCTGTCTGTCAGGTCGGTCGTCTGTCAGGTCCGAGTCGGTCGTCTGTCAGGTCCGAGTCGGTCGTCTGTCAGGTCCGAGTCCGCCGTCTGTCAGGTCCGAGTCGGTCGTCTGTCAGGTCCGAGTCGGTCGTCTGTCAGGTCCGAGTCGGTCGTCGGTCAGGTCCGAGTCGGTCGTCTGTCAGGTCCGAGTCGGTCGTCTGTCAGGTCCGAGTCGGTCGTCGGTCAGGTCCGAGTCGGTCGTCTGTCAGGTCCGAGTCGGTCGTCGGTCAGGTCCGAGTCCGTCGTCTGTCAGGTCCGAGTCGGTCGTCGGTCAGGTCCGGTCGTCTGTCAGGTCCGAGTTGGTCGTCTGTCAGGTCCGAGTCCGCTCTGTCAGGTCCGAGTCAGGTCCGAGTCGGTCGTCGGTCAGGGCCGGTCGTCTGTCAGGTCCGAGTCGTCTGTCAGGTCAGAGTCCGTCGTCTGTCAGGTCCGAGTCCGCTGTCTGTCAGGTCCGGTCGTCTGTCAGGTCAGAGTCCGTCGTCTGTCAGGTCCGAGTCCGTCGTCTGTCAGGTCCGAGTCCGTCGTCTGTCAGGTCCGAGTCGGTCGTCTGTCAGGTCCGAGTCCGTCGTCGGTCAGGTCCGAGTCGGTCGTCTGTCAGGTCCGAGTCCGTCGTCTGTCAGGTCCGAGTCCGTCGTCTGTCAGGTCCGAGTCAGGTCCGAGTCCGTCGTCTGTCAGGTCCGAGTCCGTCGTCTGTCAGGTCCGAGTCCGTCGTCTGTCAGGTCCGAGTCCGTCGTCGGTCAGGTCCGAGTCGGTCGTCTGTCAGGTCCGAGTCGGTCATCATGTCAGCTGCCGTGATTCTTTACTTCCATCAGCTCAGATATGCTGTAGAGGTGATGAGACATGCTCCACAGCAGAAAGACCCCCCCCTCCCCCCCACATGTCGAACATTAAATCCATCTACTACCTTTTAATTATAAATTCAACCTGAGACTCTCTGGACAGGTGTGTGATGGGGGGGGGTGTGTTAGGTGTGAATGAATCACCTTGTAATACACATCAACCTGTTTGTGCTGTGAACAGATTAGCTGTAATGAGAAGTTAAATGTCACTTGGACACCTTGTGCTCCCATCAGGCTTTTCTACAAACACCAGCAGCTTGTTTCTGTAAAACTTTCAGTCAAACAGAAAATGTTGTTTTTTGTAGGTAAAAACAGGAACTTTGGTTTGAGATCTAAATAAATATGAAAGAAGAATGTGGAGAAACTTCAGGGTTTCTGGATGTTTCACTGCTCCAACACTCACAAACTGAACATCACTATTTATCAACTATGATCGTTAAACAACAGAACACAACTCAGTTTCAATATGTCTGTAGTTTTAAAGGTTTTAAAGATTAACTCAGCAGTAATTTAAAGAATTTGACTCTGAACTAAAAAAGCAGCTTGTTTTTAATACAGAATTTAAATAGTTCTCAGGATCAGAGATCTCAGAACCAGGAACACAAGAAGGTGTTTATTTGTGTTTTTAGGGTAGCGGGTTAATGAGGCTCGTGATAGTTCAGCATCAACATTTATTAATGTTTAAGTATCCTGTATCATCCTCACACTGAGCTGATGAGTAATATGAAAACCTCCTTCAGCATTTACAGGTTGTTATTTAGTCTGTTTACCAACACGATGTGGTCAGTGACGGTGACTGATCACACATCAGTAGCCATGAGAAGGCTAACCCAGTTTATCTATGGACGCTCTGTCTTTTGTTCTGACTTAGTTTTTGTGTTGGCAGCTGCAGGAAGAGGTGGACGACCTGGCAGACCGGATGGAGCAGGCCAACAACGCTCTGCGGGGAGACTGGTCCCGCTGGAAGGACATTATGAGAACTGACCTCAAATCAGTCTTCATTTGTTCAGCTGAGAAGAATGTAGACTATTATGAGAAGGTAAGATATAGAATTAGACCAGAGTAAAAGCTTCAGGGATCAAATGATACTGGAGAGTAGAAGTTCTCTGGAACAGGTTGTTATTTGTTTATGTTGTTTATGTTTACAGTAATAATCAGTGATGTTGTGCTGAATGACTCAGTTACAGCTGAGACTGATGTTTACAGGGTATTTGAAGTGGACAGATGTTGATGTTTATTCTTCTCCAGTCCAACATTCTGACTCCAGATCTGCTTCTTTAAGAATAAAACACTAACATGTCTGACAGTTTCACACAGTTTGAGTCATTACAACACAAACACATGCTGCATGTTTAAGCTGTGGGTGTTAACATGTCATCACATGCTAGTGATAATATTTATTAAAGAAATGGAGCATTTATTCCTCCTAAACATGTTAAATATAAAGAATCAAAGGCAGTTTTTTCTTGAAGCCATATGGATTTGAAATGACCCTCACAGGGACATGTAGGAAGTGAGACGTGTTGTTTATAATGATTTCTCTCACTGACTTCCTCTGAGGTTTCCAGAGTAAACTTCAGCATCATGTAGGTTTTCTACCAGTCCTGCAGCTTGAACACTGAATTAAACATGCTCAGTGTTACTGGACTGAACATGGACTCTGTCATGCTGGACTAACAGCATGAAGCTGTGCTGTCATCTGTTCTGGACTTCTACCAGCAGAGGGCAGCACAACATCACTTTATCTATTTGAACAACATAGAATCTTGTATTTAATGTCTGAGTTTTGTTTGAAAGCTGTTAGTTTATTAAACAGGTGAGTTAGACTTTTCTTGTATCATTAGATAGAAGTAGATGATGATGTCATACAGGTGTGTTCCTTTTTGAATCGTTAAAGGTTTCCTGTTGTGCTCTGTGTTGTTGGAATAACAGATATTTATTTTAGACAGTTTTAAGATGTTGAATATATTTTGTTAGCTCTGGATTCATCAGCCGCCATGATGAATGTAACCTTACAGCTGATCATGTGTGTCACTCAGGTGAGGAAAGGTTTTAAATGTTTCAGTGTTTTGGGTTCAGAACAATGTGTTCATGCGCTTGTTGCTGCTAGTTATCATTTTAACCAGGTTAACCAGTGGTAGTTAGTTTCCCTTCATGTTTAAAGCTTGTTGTTTGTTACGTCTGAGTTTTAACTGCAGTATAAAATGTGAACGTGTTCCTCCATGTGTCATTGACATCAGAGAAGGTGTGTTTCCTGTAGGTGTCTGGGTGAGATAACGAGACCAGCACTCGTCTTTAAACAAGTAAAACCTGCTGCTGATCTACAATATGTGGTCAGACTTCAAGAAGCAGCTGGTGGTTCGGTTGAGGGTCGCTACAGGGTGTTGTTGAATAAATCATTTCACATCTTTTCATTTATCAGGAATAATTTGTCAAAACATTTAAAATTATTCTGTTTTCTATAAATATAAAATGATTTTTAATTTCCTGTAGCAGAAGAGGAATTTGTAAAACATGTGAAACATGAATGTTTCTTAAATTGTGCATATTTCATCTGCTCTGGGACAGACAGGAAACAAAGTGCACGTGTTAACAGACTGTTGACACGCATGTTGCTCCCAGTTCAAACCAAATGAACACGTTACAGCTTGTTTGTCTTCTGGTTTCCCTGAAGATGCATCTGATGTCCCTGACTGGGACTCTGTAGGTTGAGCTGCAGAGAGTCTGGAGGTGCAGATGTGGACAGATGTAGCCACGAGGTCTGTGAATGATTTATTGTTATGGAGCAGACAGAGATGATCATTCCAGATGTAATAAGACTCTCTCACCTGGAAGGTTCAGATCCCATCGAAGGGACGGAGACGTAAAGGACACAAAGACAGTATTAAACCAGTTCATGATTAGAATAGAATAGTCTAGACCAGGGGTGTCAAACTCCAGGCCTCGAGGGCCACTATCCTGCATGTTTTAGATGTTTCCCTGTTTCAACACACCTGATTCAAATCCTCTGTATTTCAACAAGTCCTTCAGAAGCCTGTTAACGACTTGTTCATTTGAATCAGGTGTGTTGAAACAGGGAAACATCTAAAACATGCAGGATAGTGGCCCTCGAGGCCTGGAGTTTGACACCCCTGGTCTAGTATTTGTCCCCCAGCAGAGCAAGTTACAACTGGTTCAGTCCCGTGGGTCCCAGACCGGGCTGGTTCAGTCCCGTGGGTCCCAGACCGGGCTGGTTCAGTCCCGTGGGTCCCAGACCCTGTTCAGACCGGGCTGGTTCAGTCCCGTGGGTCCCAGACCCTGTTCAGACCGGGCTGGTTTAGTGCCGTGGGTCCCAGACCCTGTTCAGACCGGGCTGGTTCAGTCCTGTGGGTCCTAGACCGGGCTGGTTCAGTCCCGTGGGTCCCAGACCCTGTTCAGACCGGGCTGGTTCAGTCCCGTGGGTCCCAGACCCTGTTCAGACCGGGCTGGTTCAGTCCCGTGGGTCCCAGACCCTGTTCAGACCGGGCTGGTTCAGTCCCGTGGGTCCCAGACCGGGCTGGTTCAGTCCCGTGGGTCCCAGACCCTGTTCAGACCGGGCTGGTTCAGTCCTGTGGGTCCCAGACCGGGCTGGTTCAGTCCCGTGGGTCCCAGACCCTGTTCAGACCGGGCTGGTTCAGTCCCGTGGGTCCCAGACCCTGTTAAGACCGGGCTGGTTCAGTCCCGTGGGTCCCAGACCCTGTTCAGACCGGGCTGGTTCAGTCCCGTGGGTCCCAGACCCTGTTCAGACCGGGCTGGTTCAGTCTGGTGATGGTGTAAGTAGGGGGTAACACTCACAGCTCCCTCTGGGGGGTTCATTCACCTGTCTGCAGCTAAATCCTGCTCAGATTTAAGGGGGAACAGTTTTGTGTTTATTTAGTTCTTTTCTCACATACAGTATCAGAAAAACAAGTTTATATTTACCAACAATCTTCAGGCTGAAGCTGTTATGGTATCATGACATTGTTCTGGATGTATTACTATGAGCACCGTTCCATCCTGCTCTGTCAGGGTCCTGACACTGAAATGGGTTGTTCAATGGAGCGTCGGCAGGTCGAGGCTCTGACTTACTGGATTCCAGTATTTTATTGATGTTCTCTGACACGGTGGAACCTTGTCCACAGAACAGATTCTGTTTTTAGTGAACATGTGAGTCATTTTTGCTCCATGGTGGATGATCTCCTGCTTCTCCTGTCGTCCAGATCATGACTTCTAGTCCATTAAAGTGAGACTTGCTACACAAACACATAAATAGATGTTCCATCTGATGGAAACAGAGAGTCAGAGCTGCTGAGGACAACATCTGAAGGTCCACATGAAGAACACATGTTTCCTGTCAGGAAACATTATCCTGTGTCTGAATCCATCCTGAGAGAAGCTGCTACCTGTAGACCAGATGACCCACCATCAGGTTTTCATTTAGATGAATAAGGACATGAATGTGTTGTATTATCTAGTTGTGTAATTACAATCGATTGATTCTCTGTTGGATAGATGTGTCACATATCTGATAAATAATATAATTAATTAATAACGGTACTGACGTGTATTTACAGTTGAATCATTTATCCTGTCTTATACACCTCCTTTGGTTCCTGCGCTTCATTCTCCTCTAAATAAATGTTTGTTGGAGTTTTAAAATCATTTCTAATATCAAAATAGAGCAAACAGCAACCGGTACTGCCATTTTGGTTGTCATGGAGAAAGAACGCTGTGGCACGTAACGCTAGCTGTCCCAATACTGCTAATATATGCACTTGTTCACTACGCACTTCAAATCCTCATGCAGACTTCTTCTAAGTGCACTTCATGGAAGACCGTCAGGTGCAGGGTGGGTATAGGGACAGGACCTTTGTGTGCTACAATATGAGGTGCTGACGGTCATGTGACCTCCTGCACAAGGTCGTGTATCACGGTATTTGCGAGATTTGACTAAAGACTATGTAAGACAAACACAGATGGGTTTAGGATAAAGGCAGCAGGCGGGATTCAGTTAAACTGTTTTTATGTTGTTGTTAGAGACCAGCTGTCTTCTGAAGTGAGCTGTTGGATGTTTTCAGAGTATTTTGTCTCATTGTTGTCCTTCTTTCAGTGTCTGGCCATGTGGGAGTCCTTCCTCTTGTCTCAGAGAGGAGAGTCCATAGAGCCGAGCAACGGGGAACACGCTTCTTAAACAACCACCCGGCTTGTCCTGCCGTCTCAACAGAACTGTCAAATAAAGACCAAACCACTGTCCACTCATCAAAGAGACATCATGTCTGACCAAAGTCTGGCTTTAATCACTAATCACCTCCCTTCAGTTTGTCCCAGGGTGTTTACTGTCCAGTTGATGGAAAACTACATCCTATTTATAATAACACTTCAGTTGGATTGAAACTCTGGAATATTTATCAGCATGTCATGAAACAAAAAGTTTGACTTCATTTTGTTTTCAGTTAAAGAGAAACATCAGTTAATCTGAGTCAGAGAAACGAAGAGATGCTTTAATAACAGAACAACAAACTCAACTCTTAAACCTGCCCGGCAGCTGCGCGGCAGCTTCACTGGGTTTCTTGCACTTCACATCAAAATGTCTCTTCAGAGGACAAACCTTCCAAAGACTCTAAATTCCTCCTGGTTTATTTTTGACCTTTTTTTCTGATAATAACTTAAAAAGCTGACTGATGCCAAATGTCTGAACTCTGATTTTAATCTCTGTGGAAATGAATCAGTTGTTAATAAAATCCAAACAATGTTCCTGGAGTATGTTTTTAAACACGAGATGATTATAATGAAGATAAACACACTAACACTAACATGAATGACCTCACGCGTGTTTGTTGGATGATGATGAGTCATGTATTTCTGATCAAACCACCGTTTCTCTTGTGTAAAATTTGATGTTCATGAATATAAAGAAAAGATAATAAAGATGATCAACACTATGAATCTGGACTTTGTCTCTGCATCTCAGCTCAAAGATCTCAGGTTCATTAAAAAGTGACAGAAGTCCGACACCTGCCTTACACCTGCCTTACACCTGCCTTATACCTGCCTTACACCTGTCCTACACCTGCCTTACACCTGCCTTACACCTGCCTTACACCTGCCTTACACCTGCCTTACACCTGCCTTACACCTGTCTACACCTGTCCTACACCTGTCCTACACCTGCCTTACACCTGTCATACACCTGCCCTACACCTGTCCTACACCTGCCTTACACCTGTCTTACACCTGCCCTACACCTGCCTTACACCTGTCATACACCTGCCCTACACCTGCCCTACACCTGCCTTACACCTGCCTTACACCTGCCCTACACCTGTCATACACCTGCCCTACACCTGTCCTACACCTGCCTTACACCTGTCTTACACCTGCCCTACACCTGCCTTACACCTGTCCTACACCTGCCCTACACCTGTCATACACCTGCCTTACACCTGTCATACACCTGCCTTACACCTGTCCTACACCTGTCATACACCTGTCCTTCACCTGCCTTACACCTGTCATACACCTGCCCTACACCTGTCATACACCTGCCCTACACCTGTCCTACACCTGCCTTACACCTGTCTTACACCTGCCATACACCTGCCTTACACCTGTCCTACACCTGTCCTACACCTGCCTTACACCTGCCTTATACCTGCCTTACACCTGCCTTACACCTGTCCTACACCTGTCCTACACCTGCCTTACACCTGCCTTATACCTGCCTTACACCTGTCCTACACCTGCCCTACACCTGCCTTACACCTGTCTTACACCTGCCCTACACCTGCCCTACACCTGCCTTACACCTGCCTTACACCTGTCCTACACCTGCCTTACACCTGCCCTACACCTGCCTTACACCTGCCTTACACCTGCCCTACACCTGCCTTACACCTGCCTTACACCTGCCTTACACCTGTCCTACACCTGCCCTACACCTGCCTTACACCTGTCATACACCTGCCTTACACCTGCCCTACACCTGCCCTACACCTGTCATACACCTGCCTTACACCTGTCATACACCTGCCTTACACCTGCCCTACACCTGTCATACACCTGCCCTACACCTGTCCTACACCTGCCTTACACCTGTCCTACACCTGCCTTACACCTGTCATACACCTGCCTTACACCTGTCCTACACCTGTCATACACCTGCCCTACACCTGTCCTACACCTGCCTTACAGCTGTCCTACACCTGTCATACACCTGCCTTACACCTGCCTTACACCTATCCTACACCTGCCTTACACCTGTCCTACACCTGCCTTACATCTGTCATACACCTGCCTTACACCTGTCCTACACCTGTCATACACCTGCCTTACACCTGCCTTACACCTGTCATACACCTGCCATACACCTGTCCTACACCTGCCATACACCTGTCATACACCTGCCCTACACCTGTCATACACCTGACCTAACCTGACCTACACCTGCCTTACACCTGCCCTATACCTGCCTTACACCTGCCTTACACCTGTCCTACACCTGCCTTACACCTGCCTTACACCTGCCTTACACCTGCCCTACACCTGTCCTACACCTGTCATACACCTGCCTTACACCTGTCATACACCTGCCATACACCTGTCATACACCTGCCCTACACCTGTCATACACCTGCCTTACACCTGTCCTACACCTGCCCTACACCTGCCTTACACCTGTCCTACACCTGCCCTACACCTGTCCTACACCTGTCGTACACCTGCCTTACACCTGTCGTACACCTGTCATACACCTGTCATACACCTGCCCTACACCTGTCCTACACCTGTCATACACCTGTCCTACACCTGTCATACACCTGCCCTACACCTGTCATACACCTGCCTTACACCTGCCTTACACCTGCCTTACACCTGTCTTACACCTGTCCTACACCTGCCTTACACCTGCCTTATACCTGCCTTATACCTGCCTTACACCTGCCTTACACCTGCCTTACACCTGCCTTACACCTGCCTTACACCTGCCTTACACCTGCCTTACACCTGTCTTACACCTGTCCTACACCTGTCATACACCTGCCTTACACCTGTCCTACACCTGCCTTACACCTGTCATACACCTGCCCTACACCTGTCCTACACCTGCCTTACACCTGCCTTACACCTGCCTTACACCTGCCTTACACCTGTCCTACACCTGTCCTACACCTGCCTTACACCTGCCTTACACCTGCCTTACACCTGCCTTACACCTGCCTTACACCTGCCTTACACCTGCCTTATACCTGCCTTACACCTGCCTTATACCTGCCTTACACCTGCCTTACACCTGCCTTACACCTGCCTTACACCTGTCCTACACCTGTCCTACACCTGCCTTACACCTGCCTTATACCTGCCTTACACCTGTCCTACACCTGCCCTACACCTGTCCTACACCTGCCTTACACCTGTTCTACACCTGTCATACACCTGCCTTACACCTGTCTTACACCTGTCCTACACCTGCCTTACACCTGCCTTATACCTGCCTTACACCTGCCTTACACCTGCCCTACACCTGCCTTACACCTGCCTTACACCTGCCTTACACCTGCCTTACACCTGCCCTACACCTGCCCTACACCTGCCTTACACCTGTCCTACACCTGCCTTACACCTGTCATACACCTGTCATACACCTGCCTTACACCTGTCATACACCTGCCTTACACCTGTCCTACACCTGTCATACACCTGCCTTACACCTGTCCTACACCTGCCCTACACCTGCCTTACACCTGTCATACACCTGCCTTACACCTGTCATACACCTATCCTACACCTGTCCTACACCTGCCTTACATCTGTCATACACCTGCCTTACACCTGTCCTACACCTGTCATACACCTGCCTTACACCTGCCTTATACCTGCCTTACACCTGTCCTACACCTGTCCTACACCTGCCTTACACCTGTCCTACACCTGCCTTACACCTGTCATACACCTGCCTTACACCTGTCCTACACCTGCCTTACACCTGTTATACACCTGTCATACACCTGCCTTACACCTGTCATACACCTGTCCTACACCTGCCTTACACCTATCCTACACCTGCCTTACACCTGTCCTACACCTGCCTTACACCTGTCATACACCTGTCATACACCTGTCCTACACCTGCCTTACACCTATCCTACACCTGCCTTACACCTGTCCTACACCTGCCTTACACCTGTCCTACACCTGCCTTACACCTGCCTTATACCTGCCTTACACCTGTCCTACACCTGCCTTACACCTGCCTTACACCTGCCTTACACCTGCCTTACACCTGCCTTACACCTGTCATACACCTGCCTTACACCTGCCTTACACCTGCCTTACACCTGTCCTACACCTGTCATACACCTGCCTTACACCTGTCCTACACCTGCCTTACACCTGTCTTACACCTGCCTTACATCTGTCATACACCTGCCTTACACCTGCCTTATACCTGCCTTACACCTGCCTTATACCTGCCTTATACCTGCCTTACACCTGCCTTATACCTGCCTTACACCTGTCCTACACCTGCCCTACACCTGTCCTACACCTGCCTTACACCTGTCATACACCTGTCATACACCTGCCTTACACCTGTCATACACCTGTCCTACACCTGCCTTACACCTGCCTTACACCTGCCTTACACCTGCCTTATACCTGCCTTACACCTGTCCTACACCTGTCTTACACCTGTCCTACACCTGTCTTACACCTGTCCTACACCTGTCATACACCTGCCCTACACCTGTCCTACACCTGCCTTACACCTGTCATACACCTGTCCTACACCTGCCTTACACCTGCCTTACACCTGTCTTACACCTGTCCTACACCTGCCTTACAGCTGTCCTACACCTGTCATACACCTGCCTTACACCTGTCCTACACCTGCCTTACACCTGTCATACACCTGTCCTACACCTGCCTTACACCTATCCTACACCTGCCTTACACCTGTCCTACACCTGCCTTACATCTGTCATACACCTGCCTTACACCTGTCCTACACCTGTCATACACCTGTCCTTCACCTGCCTTACACCTGCCTACACCTGTCCTACACCTGTCATACACCTGCCTTACACCTGTCCTACACCTGCCCTACACCTGTCCTACACCTGCCTTACACCTGTTATACACCTGTCATACACCTGCCTTACACCTGTCATACACCTGTCCTACACCTGCCTTACACCTGTCATACACCTGCCTTACACCTGTCCTACACCTGTCATACACCTGCCTTACACCTGCCTTACACCTGTCATACACCTGTCATACACCTGCCTTACACCTGCCATACACCTGTCATACACCTATCCTACACCTGTCCTACACCTGCCTTACATCTGTCATACACCTGCCTTACACCTGTCCTACACCTGTCATACACCTGTCCTTCACCTGCCTTACACCTGTCCTACACCTGTCCTACACCTGCCTTACACCTGCCTTACACCTGCCTTACACCTGCCTTATACCTGCCTTACACCTGCCCTATACCTGCCCTACACCTGCCTTACACCTGTCCTACACCTGCCTTACACCTGTCCTACACCTGCCCTACACCTGTCCTACACCTGCCTTACACCTGTCATACACCTGTCATACACCTGTCATACACCTGTCATACACCTGCCTTACACCTGCCTTACACCTGCCTTACACCTGTCCTACACCTGCCCTACAACTGCCTTACACCTGCCTTATACCTGCCTTACACCTGCCTTACACCAGCCCTACACCTGCCTTACACCTGTCCTACACCTGTCATACACCTGTCCTACACCTGTCATACACCTGCCCTACACCTGTCCTGCACCTGCCTTACAGCTGTCCTACACCTGTCATACACCTGTCCTTCACCTGCCTTACACCTGTCATACACCTGCCCTACACCTGTCATACACCTGCCCTACACCTGCCTTACACCTGTCATACACCTGTCCTACACCTGCCTTACACCTGCCTTACACCTGCCTTATACCTGCCTTACACCTGCCTTACACCTGCCTTACACCTGTCCTACACCTGTCATACACCTGTCTTACACCTGTCATACACCTGCCCTACACCTGTCCTACACCTGCCTTACAGCTGTCCTACACCTGTCATACACCTGCCTTACACCTGTCATACACCTGCCCTACACCTGTCCTGCACCTGCCTTACAGCTGTCCTACACCTGTCATACACCTGCCTTACACCTGTCCTACACCTGCCCTACACCTGTCCTACACCTGCCTTACACCTGTCCTACACCTGCCCTACACCTGTCCTACACCTGCCCTACACCTGCCCTACACCTGCCCTACACCTGCCTTACACCTGCCTTACACCTGTCCTACACCTGCCTTACACCTGCCCTACACCTGCCTTACACCTGCCTTACACCTGTTATACACCTGTCATACACCTGTCATACACCTGTCATACACCTGCCTTACACCTGTCCTACACCTGTCATACACCTGCCCTACACCTGTCCTGCACCTGCCTTACAGCTGTCCTACACCTGTCATACACCTGCCTTACACCTGTCCTACACCTGCCCTACACCTCTCCTACACCTGCCTTACACCTGCCCTACACCTGTCATACACCTGCCATACACCTGCCATACACCTGTCCTACACCTGCCTTACACCTGTCATACACCTGCCTTACACCTGTCCTACACCTGTCATACACCTGTCCTACACCTGTCATACACCTGCCTTACACCTGTCCTACACCTGCCTTACAGCTGTCCTACACCTGTCATACACCTGCCTTACACCTGTCCTACACCTGCCCTACACCTGTCCTACACCTGCCTTACACCTGTCATACACCTGCCTTACACCTGTCCTACACCTGTCATACACCTGCCCTACACCTGTCCTACACCTGCCCTACACCTGTTTTACACCTGTCCTACACCTGCCTTACACCTGCCTTACACCTGCTCTACACCTGCCTTACACCTGCCTTACACCTGCCCTACACCTGCCTTACACCTGTCCTACACCTGCCCTACACCTGTCCTACACCTGCCTTACACCTGTTATACACCTGTCATACACCTGTCATACACCTGTCATACACCTGCCTTACACCTGTCATACACCTGTCCTACACCTGCCTTACACCTGTCATACACCTGCCTTACACCTGTCCTACACCTGCCTTACACCTGCCTTACACCCGTCATACACCTGTCCTACACCTGCCTTACACCTGTCATACACCTGCCTTACACCTGTCATACACCTGCCTTACACCTGTCATCACCTGCCTTACAGCTGTCCTACACCTGTCATACACCTGCCTTACACCTGTTATACACCTGTCATACACCTGCCTTACACCTGTCATACACCTGTCCTACACCTGCCTTACACCTATCCTACACCTGCCATACACCTGTCCTACACCTGCCATACACCTGCCCTACACCTGCCATACACCTGCCCTACACCTGCCTTACACCTGCCTTACACCTGCCCTACACCTGCCCTACACCTGTCATACACCTGTCCTACACCTGCCTTACACCTGTCATACACCTGCCTTACACCTGTCCTACACCTGCCTTACACCTGTCCTACACCTGTCATACACCTGCCCTACACCTGTCCTACACCTGCCTTACACCTGTCATACACCTGTCATACACCTGCCTTACACCTGTCATACACCTATCCTACACCTGTCCTACACCTGCCTTACATCTGTCATACACCTGCCTTACACCTGTCCTACACCTGTCATACACCTGTCCTACACCTGTCATACACCTGCCCTACACCTGTCCTACACCTGCCTTACACCTGTTATACACCTGTCATACACCTGCCTTACACCTGCCTTATACCTGCCTTACACCTGCCCTATACCTGCCCTACACCTGCCTTACACCTGTCTTACACCTGCCCTACACCTGCCCTACACCTGCCTTACACCTGCCTTACACCTGCCTTACACCTGCCTTACACCTGTCCTACACCTGCCCTACACCTGCCTTACACCTGCCTTACACCTGCCTTACACCTGCCTTATACCTGCCTTACACCTGCCCTATACCTGCCATACACCTGCCTTACACCTGTCCTACACCTGCCCTACACCTGTCCTACACCTGCCTTACACCTGTTATACACCTGCCCTACACCTGCCCTACACCTGCCTTACACCTGCCTTACACCTGTCCTACACCTGCCTTACACCTGCCCTACACCTGCCTTACACCTGTCATACACCTGTCCTACACCTGTCTACACCTGCCCTACACCTGTCCTGCACCTGCCTTACAGCTGTCCTACACCTGTCATACACCTGCCTTACACCTGTCCTACACCTGCCCTACACCTGTCCTACACCTGCCTTACACCTGTTATACACCTGTCATACACCTGCCTTACACCTGTCATACACCTGTCCTACACCTGCCTTACACCTGTCATACACCTGCCTTACACCTGTCCTACACCTGTCATACACCTGCCTTACACCTGTCCTACACCTGCCTTACACCTGTCCTACACCTGCCTTACACCTGTTATACACCTGTCCTACACCTGTCCTACACCTGCCTTACACCTGCCTTATACCTGCCTTACACCTGTCCTACACCTGTCATACACCTGCCTTACACCTGTCCTACACCTGCCCTACACCTGTCCTACACCTGCCTTACACCTGTGATACACCTGTCCTACACCTGCCTTACACCTGTCCTACACCTGCCTTACACCTGTCTTACACCTATCCTACACCTGCCTTACACCTGCCTGACACCTGTCCTACACCTGCCTTACACCTGCCCTACACCTGCCTTACACCTGCCTTACACCTGTCCTACACCTGCCCTACACCTGTCCTACACCTGCCTTACACCTGTCATACACCTGCCTTACACCTGTCCTACACCTCCCATACACCTGCCTTACACCTGCCCTACACCTGCCTTACACCTGCCTTACACCTGTCCTACACCTGCCTTACACCTGCCTTACACCTGCCTTACACCTGCCTTACCCCTGCCCTACACCTGCCATATAACTGCCCTACACCTGCCTTACACCTGTCTTACACCTGCCCTACACCTGCCTTACACCTGTCCTACACCTGCCCTACACCTGCCTTACACCTGCCTTATACCTGCCTTACACCTGTCTTACACCTGCCTTACACCTGCCCTACACCTGCCTTACACCTGTCATACACCTGTCCTACACCTGCCTTACACCTGTCATACACCTGCCTTACACCTGTCCTACACCTGTCATACACCTGTCCTACACCTGTCATACACCTGCCCTACACCTGTCCTGCACCTGCCTTACAGCTGTCCTACACCTGTCATACACCTGCCTTACACCTGTCCTACACCTGCCCTACACCTGTCCTACACCTGCCCTACACCTGCCTTACACCTGCCTTCCACCTGCCTTACACCTGTCCTACACCTGCCTTACACCTGCCCTACACCTGCCTTACACCTGTCATACACCTGTCCTACACCTGCCTTACACCTGTCATACACCTGCCTTACACCTGTCCTACACCTGTCATACACCTGTCCTACACCTGTCATACACCTGCCCTCCACCTATCCTACACCTGCCTTACACCTGTCCTACACCTATCCTACACCTGTCCTACACCTGCCTTACACCTGTCCTACACCTGACATACACCTGTCCTACACCTGTCCTACAACTGCCTTACACCTGCCTTACACCTGCCTCACACCTGCCTTACACCTGCCTTACACCTCCCTTACACCTGCCTTATACCTGCCCTACACCTGCCTTACACCTGCCTTACACCTGCCCTCCACCTGCCCTCCACCTGCCCTACACCTGCCTTACACCTGTCATACACCTGTCATACACCTGTCATACACCTGCCTTACACCTGTCATACACCTGTCATACACCTGCCTTACACCTGTCATACACCTGTCCTACACCTGCCTTACACCTGTCATACACCTGCCCTACACCTGTCCTACACCTGCCTTACAACTGCCCTACACCTGCCCTACACCTGACTTACACCTGTCATACACCTGCCCTACACCTGCCTTACACCTATCCTACACCTGCCTTACACCTGTCCTACACCTGCCTTACACCTGTCCTACACCTGTCATACACCTGTCCTACACCTGCCCTACACCTGCCCTACACCTGTCCTGCACCTGCCCTACACCTGTCCTACACCTGTCCTACACCTGCCTTACACCTGTCCTACACCTGCCTTACACCTGCCTTACACCTGCCTTACACCTGCCTTACACCTGCCTTACACCTGCCTTACACCTGTCCTACACCTGTCCTACACCTGCCTTACACCTGCCTTATACCTGCCTTACACCTGTCCTACACCTGCCCTACACCTGCCTTACACCTGCCTTACACCTGCCCTACACCTGCCCTACACCTGCCTTACACCTGTCCTACACCTGTCATACACCTGCCTTACACCTGTCCTACACCTGTCCTACACCTGTCCTACACCTGCCTTACACCTGCCTTATACCTGCCTTACACCTGTCCTACACCTGCCTTACACCTGCCTTATACCTGCCTTACACCTGCCTTACACCTGTCCTACACCTGCCCTACACCTGCCTTACACCTGTCTTACACCTGCCCTACACCTGCCCTACACCTGCCTTACACCTGCCTTACACCTGTCCTACACCTGCCTTACACCTGCCTTATACCTGCCTTACACCTGCCTTACACCTGCCTTACACCTGTCCTACACCTGCCCTACACCTGCCCTACACCTGCCTTACACCTGTTATACACCTGTCATACACCTGCCTTACACCTGTCATACACCTGTCATACACCTGCCATACACCTGTCATACACCTGCCTTACACCTGTCATACACCTGTCATACACCTGTCCTACACCTGCCTTACACCTGTCATACACCTGCCTTACACCTGTCCTGCACCTGCCTTACAGCTGTCCTACACCTGTCATACACCTGCCTTACACCTGTCCTACACCTGCCCTACACCTGTCCTACACCTGCCTTACACCTGTCATACACCTGTCATACACCTGCCTTACACCTGTCATACACCTGTCCTACACCTGCCTTACACCTCTCCTACACCTGCCTTACACCTGTCCTACACCTGCCCTACACCTGCCCTACACCTGCCTTACACCTGCCTTACACCTGTCCTACACCTGCCCTACACCTGCCTTACACCTGCCTTACACCTGCCTTACACCTGTCCTACACCTCCCTTACACCTGCATACACCTGTCATACACCTGCCTTACACCTGCCCTACACCTGCCCTACACCTGTCCTACACCTGCCCTACACCTGCCATACACCTGTCATACACCTGCCTTACACCTGTCATACACCTGTCCTACACCTGCCTTACACCTGTCATACACCTGCCTTACACCTGCCTTACACCTGCCTTACACCTGCCCTACACCTGCCTACACCTGCCTTATACCTGCCTTACACCTGCCTTACACCTGCCTTACACCTGTCCTACACCTGCCTTACACCTGCCTTATACCTGCCTTACACCTGTCCTACACCTGCCTTACACCTGCCTTATACCTGCCTTACACCTGCCTTACACCTCCCCTACACCTGCCTTACACCTGTCATACACCTGCCTTACAACTGTCCTACACCTGCCTTACACCTGCCTTACACCTATCCTACACCTGCCTTACACCTGTCATACACCTGCCTTACACCTGTCTTACACCTGTCATACACCTGCCTTACACCTGTCCTACACCTCCCTTACACCTGCCCTACACCTGCCTTACACCTGCCTTATACCTGCCTTACACCTGCCCTACACCTGCCCTACACCTGCCTTACACCTGTCCTACACCTGCCCTACACCTGTCATACACCTGCCTTACACCTGCCTTACACCTGCACTACACCTGCCTTACACCTGTCTTACACCTGTCCTACACCTGCCTTACACCTGTTATACACCTGCCCTACACCTGTCCTACACCTGCCTTACACCTGTCATACACCTGTCATACACCTGCCTTACACCTGCCTTATACCTCCCTTACACCTGCCTTACACCTGCCCTACACCTGCCTTACACCTGCCCTACACCTGCCCTACACCTGCCTTATACCTGCCTTACACCTGCCCTATACCTGCCTTACACCTGTCATACACCTGCCCTACACCTGTCATACACCTGCCCTACACCTGCCTTACACCTGTCATACACCTATCCTACACCTGTCCTACACCTGCCATACACCTGTCCTACACCTGTCTTACACCTGTCCTACACCTGCCCTACACCTCTCCTACACCTGCCTTACACCTGTTATACACCTGTCATACACCTGTCATACACCTGTCATACACCTGCCTTACACCTGTCATACACCTGTCCTACACCTGCCTTACACCTGTCCTACACCTGCCTTACACCTGTCATACACCTGCCTTACACCTGTCCTACACCTGTCATACACCTGCCTTACACCTGCCCTACACCTGCCTTACACCTGCCTTATACCTGCCTTACACCTGCCTTACACCTGTCCTACACCTGTCATACACCTGCCTTACACCTGTCCTACACCTGCCCTACACCTGTCCTACACCTGCCTTACACCTGTCATACACCTGTCATACACCTGTCATACACCTGTCATACACCTGCCTTACACCTGTCATACACCTGTCCTACACCTGCCTTACACCTGTCCTACACCTGCCTTACACCTGTCATACACCTGCCTTACACCTGTCATACACCTGTCCTACACCTGCCTTACACCTGTCATACACCTGCCTTACACCTGTCCTACACCTGTCATACACCTGCCTTACACCTGTCCTACACCTGCCTTACACCTGTCCTACACCTGCCTTACACCTGTCATACACCTGTCATACACCTGTCATACACCTGCCTTACACCTGTCCTGCACCTGCCTTACAGCTGTCCTACACCTATCATACACCTGCCTTACACCTGTCCTACACCTGCCTTACACCTGCCTTACACCTGCCTTATACCTGCCTTATACCTGCCTTACACCTGCCTTACACCTGCCTTACACCTGTCCTACACCTGCCTTACACCTGCCTTATACCTGCCTTACACCTGCCTTACACCTGCCTTACACCTGCCTTACACCTGCCTTACACCTGCCTTACACCTGCCTTACACCTGCCTTACACCTGCCCTACACCTGCCCTACACCTGCCTTACACCTGCCTTACACCTGTCCTACACCTGCCTTACACCTGTCTTACACCTGCCTTACACCTGTCATACACCTGCCTTACACCTGCCTTACACCTGTCATACACCTGCCTTACACCTGTCATACACCTGTCCTACACCTGCCTTACACCTGTCATACACCTGCCTCTACACCTGCCTTACACCTGTCCTACACCTGTCATACACCTGCCTTACACCTGTCCTACACCTGCCTTACACCTGTTATACACCTGTCATACACCTGTCATACACCTGCCTTACACCTGTCATACACCTATCCTACACCTGTCCTACACCTGCCTTACATCTGTCATACACCTGCCTTACACCTGTCCTACACCTGTCCTACACCTGTCCTACACCTGCCTTACACCTGCCTTATACCTGCCTTACACCTGCCTTACACCTACCTTATACCTGCCTTACACCTGCCCTATAACTGCCCTACACCTGCCTTACACCTGCCTTACACCTGCCCTACACCTGCCTTACACCTGCCTTACACCTGCCTTACACCTGCCTTACACCTGCCCTACACCTGCCCTACACCTGTCATACACCTATCCTACACCTGCCTTACACCTGTCATACACCTGCCTTACACCTGTCATACACCTGCCCTACACCTGTCCTACACCTGCCCTACACCTGCCCTACACCTGCCTTACACCTGCCTTACACCTGCCTACACCTGTCCTACACCTGCCATACACCTGCCTTATACCTGCCTTACACCTGTCCTACACCTGCCTTACACCTGCCTTACACCTGCCTTACACCTGCCTTACACCCGCCATACACCTGCCTTACACCTGCCCTACACCTGCCTTACACCTGCCTTACACCTGTCCTACACCTGCCCTACACCTGCCATACACCTGCCCTACACCTGCCTTACACCATCCTACACCTGCCTTACACCTGTCCTACACCTGCCTTACATCTGTCTTACACCTGCCTTACACCTGTCCTACACCTGTCATACACCTGCCTTACACCTGTCCTACACCTGCCCTACACCTGTCCTACACCTGCCTTACACCTGTTATACACCTGTCATACACCTGCCTTACACCTGTCCTACACCTGTCCTACACCTGCCTTACACCTGTCCTACACCTGCCCTACACCTGTCATACACCTGCCTTACACCTGCCTTACACCTGCCCTACACCTGCCTTACACCTGTCATACACCTGTCCTACACCTGCCTTACACCTGTCATACACCTGCCTTACACCTGCCCTACACCTGCCTTACACCTGCCTTACACCTGTCCTACACCTGTCCTACACCTGCCTTACACCTGCCTTATACCTGCCTTACACCTGTCCTACACCTGCCTTACACCTGCCATACACCTGTCCTACACCTGCCTTACACCTGTCATACACCTGCCTTACACCTGTCCTACACCTGCCCTACACCTGCCTTACACCTGTCTTACACCTGCCCTACACCTGCCCTACACCTGCCCTACACCTGCCTTACACCTGTCCTACACCTGCCTTACACCTGCCTTACACCTGCCTTACACCTGCCTTACACCTGCCTTACACCTGCCTTACACCTGTCCTACACCTGTCCTACACCTGCCTTACACCTGCCTTACACCTGCCTTACACCTGCCCTATACCTGCCCTACACCTGCCTTACACCTGTCTTACACCTGCCCTACACCTGCCCTACACCTGCCTTACACCTGCCTTACACCTGCCTTATACCTGCCTTACACCTGCCTTACACCTGCCTTACACCTGTCCTACACCTGTCCTACACCTGCCTTACACCTGCCTTACACCTGTCCTACACCTGCCCTACACCTGTCATACACCTGCCTTACACCTGTCCTACACCTGCCTTACACCTGCCTTACACCTGCCTTACACCTGCCTTATACCTGCCTTACACCTGCCTTATACCTGCCTTATACCTGCCTTACACCTGCCCTATACCTGCCCTACACCTGCCTTACACCTGCCTTACACCTGTCCTACACCTGCCCTACACCTGCCTTACACCTGTCCTACACCTGTCATACACCTGTCCTTCACCTGCCTTACACCTGTCCTACACCTGCCTTACACCTGCCTTACACCTGCCTTACACCTGTCTTACACCTATCCTACACCTGCCCTACACCTGCCTTACACCGGCCCTACACCTGCCTTACACCTGTCCTACACCTGCCTTACACCTGTCTTACACCTGCCCTACACCTGCCTTACACCTGCCTTACACCAGCCTTACACCTGTCCTACACCTGCCCTACACCTGCCATACACCTGCCTTACACCTGTCCTACACCTGCCATACACCTGTCCTACACCTGCCTTACACCTGCCTTATACCTGCCTTACACCTGTCCTACACCTGCCTTACACCTGCCTTATACCTGCCTTACACCTGCCCTACACCTGCCTTACACCTGCCTTACACCTGTCTTACACCTGCCTTACACCTGCCTTATACCTGCCTTACACCTGTCTTACACCTGTCCTACACCTGCCCTACACCTGCCCTACACCTGTCATACACCTGCCCTACACCTGTCCTACACCTGCCTTACACCTGTCTTACACCTGCCCTACACCTGCCTTACACCTGTCATACACCTGCCTGACACCTGTCCTACACCTGCCTTACACCTGTCTTACACCTGTCTTACACCTGCCTTACACCTGCCTTATACCTGCCTTACACCTGTCCTACACCTGCCTTACACCTGTCCTACACCTGCCCTACACCTGCCTTACACCTGCCTTACACCTGCCTTACACCTGCCCTACACCTGCCCTACACCTGTCATACACCTGCCTTACACCTGTCCTACACCTGTCATACACCTGCCCTACACCTGTCCTACACCTGCCCTACACCTGTCATACACCTGTCATACACCTGTCTTACACCTGTCATACACCTGCCCTACACCTGTCCTACACCTGCCTTACACCTGTCCTACACCTGCCTTACACCTGTCCTACACCTGCCTTACACCTGTCCTACACCTGCCTTACACCTGCCTTACACCTGCCTTCCACCTGCCTTACACCTGTCCTACACCTGCCTTACACCTGCCTTACACCTGCCTTATACCTGCCTTACACCTGCCTTACACCTGCCTTACACCTGCCCTACACCTGTCCTACACCTGCCTTACACCTGCCTTACACCTGCCCTACCCCTGCCCTACACCTGCCTTACACCTGACCTACACCTGCCATACACCTGTCTTACACCTGTCATACACCTGTCTTACACCTGTCCTACACCTGTCATACACCTGTCCTTCACCTGCCTTACACCTGTCATACACCTGCCCTACACCTGTCATACACCTGCCTTACACCTGCCTTACACCTGCCTTATACCTGCCTTACACCTGCCTTACACCTGCCTTACACCTGTCCTACACCTGTCCTACACCTGCCTTACACCTGCCCTACACCTGCCTTACACCTGCCTTACACCTGTCCTACACCTGCCTTACACCTGTCTTATACCTGCCTTACACCTGCCTTATACCTGCCTTACACCTGCCTTACACCTGTCCTACACCTGCCTTACACCTGCCTTACACCTGTCATACACCTGCCTTACACCTGTCTACACTTGCCTTACACCTGCCTTATACCTGCCTTACACCTGCCTTACACCTGCCTTA
>SSNP01000400.1:103762-117334 GCA_006937955.1 Pachypanchax playfairii | reverse complement strand
AATGAGGAGCAGGTGGTAGTGGTTAGCGAGGAGGAAAATTTCCACATTTTGGAAATCAGGATGCCTGTACCGCCTCCTCGCCCAGCAGGACGAGGAGTGTGTGTGAATTCTGCATGAGAAGAGAGGGCAGCCGGTGTTGCTGTGTTGTCAGGACGGATCCAGGTCTCGGTCAGGGCTAGGACCTGTATATCGGAGAGGTGCGGCAGAGAACTGATGAACTCTGTTTTGTTAACTGCGGACTGACAGTTCCAGAGGCCGAGGGTAACGGAGGCAGTGGCAGCCCGACACGCCATGGGCTGGATGAGGCAGTGCGGATTACATTGTCTATAGAGAGTGCGTCGAGGTCTGTGCCCAACTATGACTGGGATGTGTGATTTGCACATGGTGTCTGTGTAGTGGTTTGTACTTACTTTGCTCGGTGGACTCGCGCAGGTAGACTCGCAGGTCTTGACCCTCTGTGGTCTTAACCGATCTGGGACCAAACACGCTGACGCCTCGCTGACGCTCAGCCTAATGTGTCTGGCTATATACCTAACAATCACACAGTTGATTGGCTAAGCTAATTGCAACAGGCTGATACCTGCGTGACCGCCCCAGTATTACGTAACCCGCGTCACCAGTTTCGCCCGGAAGTAAACAAAAATCGAAACCAGCACACCTGAATTATCTGTTACCTTGCTCTACTGAAATCCCTGCTTGTTCTGCAGTGAACAGTAAGTTACTCGCTTTTAAACGGGATTTTTTTCGCCTCAAATCACGTGACCCACGTCACGTATTTCCGCCCCAGTATTACGTAATCCGCGTCACCAGTTTCGCCCGGAAGTAAACAAAAATCGAAACCAGCACACCTGAATTATCTGTTACCTTGCTCTACTGAAATCCCTGCTTGTCCTGTATTTGTATAGTGTTTTCTAGTCATTCAGACTCAAAGCGCTTTCACACTACAAGTTTTACATTCACCCATTCACACAACCCGATACATAAACTGGGGGGAGAGGGGCGGGGCTAACACTCACACAACCCGATACGCAGATTGGGGAGGAACATGGGGTTCAGTGTCTTGCCCAAAGCCACTTTGACATGTGGCGGTGGAAGCCGGGATCGATCCACCAACCTTCAAGTTGGAGGACGACCGCTCTAACCACTGATCCACAGCCATGAGAAGACCCTGTGTTGTGGGAGGGATTGTGTGATGGAGCGGGAGGAGGGAGACTTAAGGGGAGGGGGAAGAAAAGACTGGGAGGGAGATTTCCCCCCTCCCAGGGAGCCAGCTCCCCTACTGACCCCCATAAGCAACCCCGTTCCACGCGGCCCACAAAGGGCAGAGAAACCCAGTAGCGGCTACTTCTGGTACCAACAGCACCCATAGCAAGCCACCCAGCACCACTCCAAAAGAGAACCTAAACCCACCCCAGCTTCCATTCAGCACTCATACTGTAAGGAGAAAATAGACACCCAGGATTAGCCAGCCACGCCACCCTCCCCCACACACCCCTACACCCCCAGAGCACTCCCCCTGTGGGAGGGATCGCTCAGGTAGATGGTAGAGCTCTCCCTACAAACCCACAGATGCCCCAGTCCTACTGACACACCAGAGGCCCCCGGCCCAGGGCCAAGCACAAGGGAAAGTGATGACCCACAACCCTGGCGGCCTACCAACTGGGACCCAGCCCCACCAGGACCCAATGGAGCCCTGCATTTGAGCCTGAAGCCCGGCCCACGGGCCTTCAGGCCGTCGGGCCCCTCGGGCTTCGGGCTCAGGCTTTGTTTTACCTGCAAATGAAAGCGATGTGTTGTGTTCATTGTTTATCCAACTTAAATGGCGACATTTAAATGCAACACCCGCTCTTCTCGCCTCACCCCTTCTCTCGTCGGCCACCTGTTCTCTCTCACCCCAAACGCCAGCGACTGTCTGTGGAGATACCGCTACAGGCTCATCTCGCCCGCTTGGTGCTGAATGTCCTGGCAGCAGCAGCAGCAAGGAGCACGCGTTTAGTGCAGCTGGATGGATCACCGAGGAGAGGAGGACTGGACTTTCCCCCGACACTGTTGATGCTGTTCTGTTTCTGCATGATTTTAAGAAGTACAGTAGGCTTAAAGATGTTTTTTTAATGTCAAAATAAGGTCAACTGTTACTGCGTTGTTCAATCATGCACAAAAAAAGTGGGACAGGCCGGGCCGGGTTTGGGTTGGTTAAATCTGAAAACCTATCGGGCCGAGTCGGGCTCAAGCCCGGCTCTCACGGGCCAGGACCAGGCTCGGGCTCAGAATATAGGCCCAAGCAGGGCTCTAGAACTCAAGCCTGGAGAAAGACCACCCCAGGATTCCCAGACCCACGACCCACCCCAGTCGTACTCAGGAGCACCATGGCTACCTGACCGGCAACCTGTGCCCGCCAGCACAGACCCCCCCAGCAGCCCTGCATGGTTGGTCCAGAGGTCGCCACAGTCCAACTGGGCCAGGGGAATGGCACCCCGTGATGACCCGGCCACCCCAAGTGGGCCCCCAGGACCCCCAAGCCCAGACAACCCCAGATCATCAGCCAGTCATCAGGACAAGACCAGGACCTCCACCCCCACTAAGTGATGGAGCTGATTAGAGGAGCCCAGAGAGATTTATCTAATGTAGAGGCAGAAGCAGTTTCAAGACTAATATGGTCCATCAATAGGTCCTTATATTGTTTAATTATAAAAACAACAGATTTAACTAAATTTACTTTATGATTTTTCATTTGAACTGTTTGAATTACCAGGACAGGATGAATGTCTCATGTAAAATACTCCTAATACAACACAGCAGGACACTTTACAGTCTTACAGTGAGTGTCACCATACTTTCATCACACTCATTTGCATCTGACTGTGAGTTGCATTAATGTAGAAGTTGTAATCATATTTCATATTTACAGTCTTTGCATTTGAGTCTTTTTTACACCATCCTGCAGAAATGAGCCGGCTGGTATTCTTCCCCTCAGAGACTGCTGCAGATTCTTCTATACTGAGAACAAAGAGTGAAAGACTGGCAGACTGAATGCAGACTTGATTACCTACTGCCATGTCAGTAATCTGCCTCCTGAGACTTTTAGTTCTAACTAGGTTTCTGCTTTCATCATTTTTCACTTTTCTGCTTGAGAATAACAAAAAGAGAAAACAAAGAGAGGTGGTAAGTGAATTCTGAGGGAAATACTGAACGGATGCTGAAAAATGTGAATTCTGAGGAGTATGCTACGCTGCTGTGAAAAAGTATGTGTCCCCTCACTGACTTCTTCTGTTTTTGCAGCTTTAAAAGTTCCTGAGCTCGTGGAGAATCTGATGAGGAGGTAAACTGTTCCAGTCTGGGTGCAACTACAGCAAAGGTCCTCTCTCCTTTAGTTTTTAACTTGCATGTAGGAGCTCTGTCAGATAGGGAGGTGCAGTACTGTTAAACAGTCCATTTCATACATATTTCATGACTTTGTGGTTATTTCTAAAGTATTAACCAGTAATATGAAACATTTTATATCTAAAAAACGTCAGGAAACACTGATTAACAGACCTTTCAATCTGTCTGCATTAAAATTCGGGTGGTTCCGGCTCCTTCCGTCAGGCCTCGAGCAGCAGCTCATTCATATTCATTGTTCGAATTTGCTGGACTCTGATTGGCTAACAAACTAACCTATGAGAGCAAGGTATACTGTTTCCTGCCCCGCTGCACATGGTAACGTCACACATTGTGTCTTCCTGTTTGCTACGTCTTATGCTAACAGCTTTTAGCCAGCAGCATGCTAGGCGTTATGCTAACAGCTTTTAGCCAGCAGCATGCTAGGCGTGGTTTCAACTGCGGGAGCTGATGAATACTAACGAACAAAGGAGTTGTGATGAAACAGATAAAGGCCGTTAGAACTCAGGAGAACTCGGGTTTTATCACCACCTGCGTAGTTTGAGAGATTAAAACTGAAAGAGAAGTTGTTGACCTGTTTTCACCCACTATGAAGGTAAGAACACCTGTGGAGCTAAAATATTCAACAGAAACCTCAGAAACACTGTTTTTAATGGAAGAGACTCTTTAAACAGTAAAAATTTTAAATCAATCCTATAAGCGACTGGGAGCCAGTGGAGAGAACTAGACTGATGTGGTCTCTCTTTATGGAACCAGTCAGCAGACGAGCAGCAGCGTTCTGCAGCAGCGTTCTGCAGCAGCATTCTGCAGCAGCGTTCTGCAGCAGTGTTCTGCAGTAGGGTTCTGCAGTAGGGTTCTGCAGCAGTGTTCTGCAGCAGCGTTCTGCAGTAGGGTTCTGCTGCAGCTGGAGACGATGTAGAGAGGAACGATCTAAACCAACATACAGAGAGTTACAGTAGTCCAGCCGGTTATTAAGACAGAAAATGTTATTATCCTCTATACCTAAACTTTTTGGTGCCACTTTTGATTCTAACACTCGAAATTAAGTATTTATGATGGAAGGCAATGATTCTTTCAGTTTGGTGTTAGTTCACTCTTCTTTGCTGGTTTTTTTAAATTCAGCCACTTTGGAGAATTTTCCAGCATGAATGGACTGTTTAAAATCATTTAGTTTTTTATAACCATTCAGACGTGAATGTGCAGCTGTGCTTCAAATTATTGTCCTGCTGCATAACTTGACCTTTAGGTGATGATCAGATGTTCTCCTTCAAGCTGCAACCCAGAGTTTTCCCCTTTTCCAGATATATACTGTATAATTTTTTGAAATTCCATAAAAGTGATAGTCTGACCCGGTTCTGTAATATAATGTAGAGATTTTTTTTTCATGACTCAGTCCTCATGAAAAGGTAGACAGCTCCTTTAACTCTGGACACAGAGAGAGAACAGCTTTGATTGAAATGTTTAATATATAGTGCACGATATCATGAGCCAGACATTTTGTTGTGTTCAATATAATAACTGTAACTTTTCATCTTTATCGTGTCCTAGAAACAATAAAATTAGACTACAGACTGCTAGCTAAACTTTGTTGGTCCAAATAGACCACAATGCATTGCAGCAGAGCTGTTTGTATGTAGCTTTATTTTACATTATATATTCTATTCACACACTCACACCAATTTACAAACATGGTTTTCACTTTCATGCCCAGGGATACGGAAGCGTAGCGCTGCCAACAGAGCTGTATCACGTTATTACGTGATAACTTTATTGTTCGAACAATAAAGTTATCACGTAATAACGTGATACAGCTCTGGTTTTTTTTACCCGGGTGGCAGCTCTACACTTCCGTACGAGGACCCTCCAACAGGTGGACAGAAAAAGGGGATCAAACTACCGACCTTGTGACCAGCGGATTTCTTCCTGAGCCACCCAGCATAGCATGCTAATGCTAACATCTGCAGGCTAATATTGTGACTTTCAGACTTTGATGTTTCAGCTGTTTCTGCTCGTCTGCCTGATCTACAGAACCTGCATCTGATCAGATCCACGACGAGGCCTTACACCACCGTGTCTGACTAGAGCTGGTGTTTGGGATTGTTTAGCTAGTTTTTAACTAGTTTAGTGAGTTTTATCATCTGTTAGTATTAATGATCCAATAATAATAATGTCATTCATGCTTCCAAGAATTTTTGTTATTTATTGACTGAATCTTGTTTATTTTCCATCAGAATTTGATCTAAAATAATTGTAATTGTTTCTTTGATCTCTTTACCCAAAACAAATACTGATAGTTTTTGTTTCTTCTCTAATGACTGTAATTGTACTTGATGCAGGTTGAGATTGGAGTCGTTTAAGTTCAGGTGAATAGAGATGAACTTTAAATTCATTTTATCTGTAAAGTAACTGAAATGAATTTAGTGATGAACAATTTGCTTTAAATGGATAAAATGAAGTGAGTGAAACTGCAACGTGCCTTTTCTTTCTCTGCATCTTTAAATCTGATTTAGTTTTAATTTTTAATTTCTGTCCAGGTGTAACTCCGCCTCTCCTCCAGTGACTTCTGAAGGTAGACATGTAGCAGCTCCCCGTGACCCTCAACAGGATCAGCCAGGTGGAGATAGAGGACAAGAAACTTGTTTTCTGGAACATTATAATAATTCTATGAGGTCATATGAGGTCAGAAGAGGCCCATGAAGTGAAAACAAGGAGACAGAGTGAAGGTTAAAGGACCGTGTAGCTTCAGAGGGGACTGCAGTCATTAAGTCTGATTATGTCACAATAGTTATCAGTCTGTGTTGGGCTTGAGGCTCTCTGCATGGGATGTAGGCTGCAGAAATAGAACCAACAGACTGAACCTCAGTCTCAGTCCAAAGAGCCGTGAAACTGTAGATGTACAACGTTTTTCAAAAATAAAAAACTGGAGTAGTTTTTCTGTTCAGGAACATGTTCAAGTTTATTTATATAGTGCATTTAAGCTAATTCCATCTGATTTATCATCATGATCAATTAGTCTTGTAAAACTTTATGATGAGTTGATCACAGTGTGTATGAGCGTGTCTGGTACTCGATGATCTGGACCTGAACTCCTGCTGTTTCTCATTCACATACAATAAAAAGTGCTTTCTAATAATTAGAACTGTATTTCAAACAGATTCATTTAAATCAGCATCATTAACGTGGAGCCAGTATTCTAATTGTTAGAACTCTCTTTATGGTTATGAACATCATAATGTGTCTGAATCATTAACATCATAATAGCAGCAATTTCTATGATGATGATCCACTTCAGTGTTTTCTGTTCATCATACGATGAAACTCTTTTAATCCAACAGTCACGCTCATAATAAACTAATATCAAGTTACTCCGTATAACTAAACAGGATGTTCTCTATCTGTCTGTGGTCACACCTGATACCTGATATCTAGATGCTGTCTGGAACTAAAGAACTAATATTTAACAGACTGCAGAACATCCGAGGTTTGAGCTGAATGACGTGAGAACCTTAGAACATCTCAAGCAGCTACTTTAAGGTCATGACAGCCACATTGAGGCCGAGGCTCGTGTTTATAGACACATTTAAAGCAGAACTAAGTAAGTTTTGCTCTCGCTCTCCCCCTACTGGTCCCCTGTGAAAGCTCACTGTCGTAACGTTCCCCCGCCGCAGGAAGAAAGAAAAACAAAACCAAGAAAATGTCTCGACAGGTGAGTATTATTGTCATCTTTGCGCTCCTAAGGGTGGCGTTGCTAACAACGACAAGGGCTTCATGCTTGTATTTATGTACGTGAGTGTGGGTGCCGTAAAGCAGGTTTGTTCTCGCGAGATTAGTCGGGTCCGATCCACTGAAAGTTGCAAGTGCTGCTTTCAGGACACAGACCCCGGAGGGAGGGGAGGGACCCACGAATCACCCCGCCAAGTCCTTGTTTACCCCCACAGGGACTCTAGAAAACATTTATTGAGGTGAAAAAACTTACTTAGTTCTGCTTTAAATTTAATGTTCTTCACAGGCTTCCTGACCTCCTGACCTCCTGACCTCCTGACCTCCTGACCTTTGACCTTTGAATACATCATTTTGTTTTGTTTTGTACTTTATTCACAAATAACACATGTGGATGAGTCTCCTGGTGGGACTCTTATGTTGCCCAGTCTGGTTTCTATTATTTAGCTTTTAGATGAAGAACTCTTATTTATAGTTTTAATGATCTTCCATGAATCTTAAATCAGTCCAAAATAACTTTTACAACTTTAAACTGTTATGAAACGTGTCTAAGAGGATAAAAACATGTCCAGCTTCATATGAGACACTCTGGACGTCTCTGGACGTCTCTGGTCCTCCTATATTACACTAAATAACCTCTGTAATTCAGGTCTCAGCAGGAAGTGGTGTTCTGATGAAAAATGCCTCCATACTATGAATTAACAACTTATTTCATAACAAGATGTTATTAGAAGTTTATACAGTATTCTTGTTTATGGTGAGTGTTTCCTGTTAATTATTTAAACATATTTTTATGATCCTTCCCTGATATTTTCTATATAAAAGCCCTCTGGGTCCTTATCAGACATTGTTGGGTCCTTCTCCTCTGGGTGTGTCCAAACATTTGCCTGTTACTCTGACAATGTAAAGAAAGTAAAAATAACATCATATTTAGTGTTTCTGTCCTGGAGAATTTATTTGTAGGTAAAATATATTTATGGAAAAATATAGAAACAAAAGTAAACAATAAATCTGTTTGTTGAAGTCAAGACTGTAGAACAGCACGTGTGTAGCACATCTCAACAGGTAACATATTTCTACAGAACACCGGTTCCAGTAACAGCCGTCTGAGACTCGGTTGTTTACAACAATGTAATTCTGTTTTTAACCACTGGGTGGGAAATATGGAACATTTATTTAGTACTGCTTTAATGTTTTGTATAACGTTGTCAGCTGTTTCATTCATAATTTACCATAAATACAGATGAAACATGCAGTTTGTACAGTATGAATCTCAGTTACAGTGTAGAAGGACATAACAGTAACTAGAGAGCAGAAAGATCCTTACAATGTTTGGAACGTTGTGATCTGACCACGTGTCCATGCAGTGGAACCCAGTTTGACTTACACCGCTCCCACTTACAGTTTCTCTGAAAAGTCCCTTCAGAGTTTGTCCTGATGGAGAAAAGTTTGTCTATTATTCATCTGGGTTTCTGTATCGTGCCTCCTAAAAAACAGAATAATTGGAATAAAGTTGTAAAAATCAAGGCTTTGAAAAACAGAATGTCGACAGTTTGATGTACAGAAAACGAAGCAAGAACAAGATCAAAAGAACTGTTAAAGAATTAGCCTGTGGTTTAATCAAATCACCATGGTAACATCAGACTTGTCTCACTGCAGTCCTCATGAGACAGGCAGAGAGAAAAGATAAGTAGACTTCAGACAGTCACAGCAAAAATCTAAAGTTTCTATAAAACCTGCTGAAGCATAAAGAACCGAGGTGACTCCTCATGATGAGGATTTGTTCAGTGTTTCATGTAGGAGATCAAGGAACTACGAAAAAATGCCTCCAGTTTAAAAGAGAAAACCACTGATGCTGCACTGCTGAAGCAAAACATCACCCAGCCTGGTGAGTGTGCATGTGAGTGTGCACGTGAGTGTGCATCACAGAGAAACAGCCCATCTTTTCCCACAGGTTAAAAAAAACTGTGTAGAAAAGAGAAAAATACTAACAGTGATACACAGTATACACTCCTTTAGCTGTATTTAGATGAAGTACTGTCTGGTGTGACGTGCACGTTGTATTTCTTTATATTCATGCATGTGAGAGTAAATATGACGTTTCAAATGGCTGCAGCCTTCAGGGTGATGTCCCCAAGTCAACACCTACTGATAGAAACACTGTGGCCCCACAGCTGCTTTACTAAATATATTATACGTACAGTATAACTCCATCCAGAATACTAGATGTCTCAACGGCCTGTACGGGGTGCACGTGCACATGCACGTGACCCAACACTGGAGGGATCAACAGGTCCTTCTTGGTCTTTTACCCTGATTAACCTGAAGGGGGGGGGGGCACTGTTCTCCAGAACAGATGCTCTAATAAGCTGTTCTGTTCATATCACTAACCCTTTCATAGCACTAACCCTTTCACATTACTAACCCTTTCATATCACTAACCCTTTCACGACACTAACCCTTTCATATCACTAACCCTTTCACGACACTAACCCTTTCATAGCACTAACCCTTTCACATTACTAACCCTTTCATAGCACTAACCCTTTCATAGCACTAACCCTTTCACAACACTAACCCTTTCATAGCACTAACCCTTTCACAGCACTAACCCTTTCATAGCACTAACCCTTTCACAACACTAACCCTTTCACAACACTAACCCTTTCATAGCACTAACCCTTTCACAACACTAACCCTTTCATAGCACTAACCCTTTCACAGCACTAACCCTTTCATAGCACTAACCCTTTCACAACACTAACCCTTTCACATCACTAACCCTTTCATAGCACAAACCCTTTCACAACACTAACCCTTTCATAGCACTAAACCTTTCATAGCACTAACCCTTTCACAACACGAACCCTTTCATAGCACTAACCCTTTCACGACACTAACCCTTTCATAGCACTAACCCTTTCATAGCACTAACCCTTTCATAACACTAACCCTTTCACGACACTAACCCTTTCATAGCACAAACCCTTTCACAACACTAACCCTTTCATAGCACTAACCCTTTCATAGCACTAACCCTTTCACGACACGAACCCTTTCATAGCACTAACCCTTTCACAACACTAACTCTTTCATAGCACTAACCCTTTCATAGCACTAACCCTTTCATAGCACTAACCCTTTCACGACACTAACCCTTTCACAACACGAACCCTTTCATAGCACTAACCCTTTCACAACACTAACCCTTTCATAGCACTAACTCTTTCATAGCACTAACCCTTTCACGACACTAACCCTTTCATAGCACTAACCCTTTCATAGCACTAACCCTTTCATAACACTAACCCTTTCATAACACTAACCCTTTCACGACACTAACCCTTTCACGACACTAACCCTTTCATAGCACTAACCCTTTCATAACTGTAAACATTTCATAAACCTAACTCTTTCATACCACTAACCCTGTCATAACACCAAGCCTTTCATAACACTAATCCTTTCATAACTATAACCCTCTCATAACACTAGACTAGTGAATCTATGAGAAATTAAATGTAGTTATCTGGTTCTTAATTTGCCAAGTGAAGGGCAACTTGAGATTCAAATTTAAAAGTACTTTATTAATCCCCAAAGGGAAATTAAGTGTTTCTGTAGCTCAGTTCTTCAGTGGGTTCTAGCTGTGGACGGGAAGGATCTCCTGTAGAGGGTTCTAGCTGTAGACGGAAAGGATCTCCTGTAGAGGGTTCTAGCTGTGGACGGGAAGGATCTCCTGTAGAGGGTTCTAGCTGTAGACGGGAAGGATCTCCTGTAGAGGGTTCTAGCTGTGGACGGGAAGGATCTCCTGTAGAGGGTTCTAGCTGTGGACAGGAAGGATCTCCTGTAGAGGGTTCTAGCTGTAGACGGAAAGGATCTCCTGTAGAGGGTTCTAGCTGTGGACGGGAAGGATCTCCTGTAGAGGGTTCTAGCTGTAGACGGGAAGGATCTCCTGTAGAGGGTTCTAGCTGTGGACGGGAAGGATCTCCTGTCGAGGGTTCTGGCTGTGGACGGGAAGGATCTCCTGTAGAGGGTTCTGGCTGTGGACGGGAAGGATCTCCTGTCGAGGGTTCTGGCTGTGGACGGGAAGGATCTCCTGTAGAGGGTTCTGGCTGTGGACGGGAAGGATCTCCTGTCGAGGGTTCTGGCTGTGGACGGGAAGGTTCTCCTGTCGAGGGTTCTAGCAGACAAGAAGGATCTCTGTCGAGGGTTCTAGCTGTGGAAGGGAAGGATCTCCTGTAGAGGGTTCTAGCTGTGGACAGGAAGGATCTCCTGTAGAGGGTTCTAGCTGTGGACAGGAAGGATCTCCTGTAATGGTCAGTGCTGCAGCGGATCTGAAGAATCTTCTGACTGAGACATTCTGTTGTTGAGTTAATGTGTTCTGAAGAGGATGATGAGGGTTCTCAATCATGTTCTTCATCCTCTTTTGGACAATCAACTCAAGAGACTCCAGATCAGTCCCAAGAACAGAACCAGCCCTCCTTATCAATCTGTTCAGCCTCTTCATGTCACCTGCTCTGATGCTCCTCTCCCAACAGGTGACTACAGGTGTGATCACACTCTCCACAGCAGACATATAAAGGATCTTCAACATCTTGCTGCAAACGTTGAAGGATCTAAGCTTCCTGAGGAAGTCCAGTCTGCTCTGTCCCTTTCCTAAGGGACAGCCTGAACTGTGTCTCCAGTAGTCTGTTGTCCAGGTGAACACCAGGTATTTATACTCCTCCTCCACCTCCACTTATGCCGCTTTTCCACCGACAGAACACGGTGCGGCTCGGTTCACTTCAGCCCCCTGCGGACCCTTTTCCACCGCCTTTCTCGGGTCTTAACCACGTCATTCCGCGCCAACCCGGCCTCTTTTTTCAGACCACCTCCTCGGTGGTCCGAAGCGGCCCAAAGCGGGCCCACACGCCCACCTGTCTACTGATTGGTCCAGTAAACTGCTACCAGTGACACGACTACCTACGTAGTGGTAGCCCCTGATTGGCCCGGCTGTGTGTGGTGTCCACGTATAGAAGCGCTCCCGCAAAAGGCTTTAAAAAAACTCCCAGCAACCATACAGATATTTTATTTTAAAATACAATTGACTTTGGACAATGGCGACTTCCTCCACAAGAACCAAAAATCAAACCAACCAAAATGAACCACAGACAGAGTGCAAAGTACAAAAACACACGTATATCCGCCATTGTTGTTGTTTTTTCACGCACTGTGACGTCGCAGACAAAGACTTTTGCGCGCCACTTTTCATAGCCAGATGGGCACGCCCATATCCCCACTTACGTCCGCTTTATGTTTCCACCGCTTCAAGGGAGTTGATCCGCGCTATACTGTACCGCTCTCAAGCATGCCGTGCCGATTTGTCGGTGGAAAAGGGGCATTATTCTCCCATGATGGGAATGGGCTTAAAAATGTTGCTGCTCTTCCTAAAATCCACAATCATCTCCTTTGTCTTGTTCACATTCAAGATGAGATGATTGTTCCCACACCAGGACACAAAGTAGTCCACCAGTTCTCTGTAGTCTGTCTCTTGTCCATCTCTGATCCAACCAACAACTGCAGAGTCATCAGAGTATTTCTGCAGATGTCAGGACTCTCCAAGATCTCCAATCTTCCGTTCTTGAGTAAAATCATTGAAAAAGCAGTTTATCATCAGCTAAATGACTTTATTAGACAAAACAACTGCTTTGATGTCTTCCAGTCAGGTTTTAGACAGCACCACAGCACCGAGACTGCTCTGACCAAAGTTATTAATGATATATGTCTGAACACAGATGGTGGAAAAATGTCGGTGTTGGTTCTACTGGATCTCAGTGCTGCGTTTGATACAGTCGACCACATTATATTACTACAACGACTGGAGAACTGGGTGGGTCTTTCTGGTCCTGTACTAAACTGGTTTAAAACATACTTGGAGAACAGGAAGTATTTTGTGTCAGTAGGTAATTTTACATCTGAGCAGACAAGAATTACTTGTGGAGTTCCCCAGGGTTCCATCCTGGGGCCTCTTCTGTTTAACATCTACATGCTCCCACTGGCCCAGGTCATAAAGAGCAATAATGTTAGTTACCATAGCTACGCCGATGACACACAGCTATATATCACAATGTCACCAGGACACCGAGGTCCTGTACTGGCTCTCAGTAAATGCGTTGAGGAGATTAATGACTGGATGTGCCTCAACTTCCTTCAGCTGAACAAAAATAAAACTGAGGTGATTGTTTTTGGAGCCAAAGAGAAACGACTGCAGGTCACCACAGAGCTTCAGTCAATACACCTAAAAACCACCAACCAGGCCAGAAATCTGGGTGTAGTGATGGACTCAGACCTAAACTTTGAAAAACACATTAAGGCAATCTCTAAATCAGCCTATTATCACCTGAAGAACATCTCTAGGATAAAAGATTTAATGTCCCAACAAAACCTGGAAAAACTAGTCCATGCATTCATCTTCAGTCGGCTTGATTATTGTAA
>SSNP01000400.1:73214-103752 GCA_006937955.1 Pachypanchax playfairii | reverse complement strand
ATGCATTCATCTTCAGTCGGCTTGATTATTGTAACAGCATCTTTACTGGTCTTCCTAAAAAATCAGTTAAACAGTTGCAGCTCATTCAGAACTCTGCTGCTAGAGTTCTCACTAAAACCAGAAAAGTGGACCACATCAGTCCAGTTCTGAGGTCTTTACACTGGTTGCCTGTCCGTCAGAGGATAGACTTTAAAGTTCTGTTGCTGGTCTATAAAGCTCTGAATGGTTTAGGACCAAAATACATCAGTGACCTCCTGACCCAGTATGAACCTACAAGACTCCTCAGGTCTTCTGGATCTGGTCTTTTATCAGTTCCCAGAGTCAGAACCAGACATGGAGAAGCTGCTTTCAGCTTCTATGCTCCACATTTCTGGAACAAACTCCCAGAAAGCCTCAGATCAGCTGAAACACTCAGTTTATTTAAATCAAGGTTAAAGACCCACCTGTTCTCCGCTGCATTTACATAAAGTTTTATTAGAAAGTCCAAATCCACACGGTTGCTTTTAAGCTGTCCTTTGTTCTAATTCTGTTTATTTAAATCATGTTTTCATTCTTTTACTTATGCTTTTGTTTCATGTAAAGCACTTTGAATTGTCCTGTACATGAATTGTGCTATACAAATAAACTTGCCTTGCCTTGCCTTGCCTTGCCTTGCCTCGCCTCGCCTCGCCTCGCCTCGCCTCGCCTCGCCTCGCCTCGCCTCTGACCTGGACTGAAAGTCTGAAGTATACAGAGTGAAAAGGAATGGTGAGAGTACAGTCCCCTGTGGTGCTCCTGTACTGCTGATCACCTGGTCAGATGTACACCTCTTCAGTCTCACAAACTGTGGTCTGTTTGTGAGGTAGACATTAATCCAGGTGATTGTGGAGGCATCCACCTGTGTCTTCTGGAGGTTTTTACACTGTAAAACAGGCTAAATTGTGTTAAATACACTGGAGAAATCAAAGAACATGATTCTCACAGTGATGCCTACTTTGTCCAGATGACATTGGGTTTGCTGAAGCAGGTGTATGATGGCGTCTTCCACTCCAACCCCATGGCGATTAGCAAACTGCAGTGGGTCTTGAAACGTGCTTGTCTCCTTTTTTAGGTGGACTAATATGAGTCTACCCAAGACTTTCATGATGTGGGATGTTAGGGCAACAGTTGTTAGGGGCCAATTGATGAGATGTCTTTGGTTCTGGAACAAGGCAGGATGTTTTCCATAGAACTGGTACCTTCTTCTGGATGAGGATGAGGTTGAAGATACGCTGCAGAATCCCACATAGCTGATCTGCATAAGCCTTTAGGACTCTGGGGCTTACACCATCTGGACCAGCTGCCTTGTTCCTGTTCAGTCTCTCCAACTGCTTCTTCACCTGACTGCTAGATACAGGCAGGCAGAAGGTGGTGGCAATGGGGACTCCAGCTTCTTCTGATGTTGGATATGATGGAAAAGTACCAGAAACAGCATCCATGACTGAGGTAGTAGGTGAGACAGTTGAGGTGTGACAGGTAAGCTGTGGATGAAGGGATGGTGGAATGTCTGTTTGGCTTGCAGCAGGAGAGGAAGATGATGGGTTTGTCTCCAAACTGAACCTGTTGAAGAACATGTTCAGTTCATTGGCTTTATCCAGACTTCCATCTAAGTAATCCTCTTTCTGTTTAAAGCCTGTGATCTTCTTCATCCCTGACCACACATCTCTTATATTGTTTTGCTGGAGCTTGTTCTCCATTTTTTTCCTGTACACCTCCTTGTTGCTTTAATCTTGATTTTAAGTTATTTTTGTACACTTTTCATTGCATCTCTGTCTCCCTCCCTGAAAGCTCTTTTTTTCTTCTTTTTTCTTGTTCAGCAGTTCTTTCAGGTCTCTGGTGATCCAGGGTTTATTATTGGGGAAGCACTTCACTGTTCTGGTGGGAATGATGTTGTACACATAGAAGTGTAAATAGTCAGTCACATACTCAGTCATAGCATTGATGTCCTCTCCATGTAGCTCACAGAGTGCATCCCAGTCTGTAGCCTCGAAACGTCCTCGAAGAATTCCTTCAGTTTCCTGTGACCACTTCCTCACAGTTCTTTTGATCACAGGTTGCTTCTGGACAATGGGTTTGTATACTTAGCAGAGAAAAACAAGATTATGGTCTGCCTTGCCAAGAGCAGGTTGTGCAAAGGACCTGTATGCATCCCTGATATTTGCATAGAACAAGTCCAGTGTTTTGTTTTCTCTGGTGGAGCAGCTGACAGACTGTTGAAATGTTGGCAGTGTAGAAGAGAGAGAGGCATGATTAAAGTCTCCAGATATTGCCACAAATACATTTGGGTGCTGTGTTTGTAGCTTAGCAACAGTTTAGCATTAGCTGATGGTGGAATGTAAACTGCTACTACAATAACACTGGTGAACTCCCTCTGTAGATGATATAGATGAAAACTAACAGCTAAGAGTTCAATATCTGGACTGCCATCACTTGTAAACAAAACACCAAGATCATTGTACTCTGACACGTGACAAAGACCTACACCTACAACCCATTTCACCCTTTTCTGATGGAGATACATGACCTTGCTTGCAAGAGCTATCTGGTGCCTTTTACAATCAAAGGAAGAACTGTGTGCACATCTGAGACAGTGGACACAACAAAGTCCAGGTCCTTTCTAGTGCAGGTTGGTCTTCACTAGGCCTTTGATCCAGTTTGTGGTCCTCATGGCCAGAATCTCAAGGAGACGTTGTGGAGAAGGTGTTTAGCTTGAGAACCTCTGAGTCTCATTTCTGCTCTTTGGTTCTGGTTCTCTCTGGTTCTGTTGGCATCCTTTAGCTCCTCCAGGACTGAGGACATGGTTCTCTATCATCTGATCTCAAGATATAATTTTACAGCAATTCTGTTTCCAAACTTAAAAAACTTTGATGTTTCTTTAAATTCTATTGAAAAAGTTGTTACTTTCTTTAGAAAACAGAGATCTGGATCAGGATCTGGATCAGGATCTGGATCAGGATCTGGATCAGGATCTGGTGTTTCAGCACTTTATTTACCGTTTTATTCAAAGGTTTTCAGCTTCTTTATTATACAGTGTAAAAGGTCACAGTTTGAACTCAGACTGAAAACAGGAGACATATTAAAATGTGTGAAAGAGAATCAGCTACAACAAAAGGTAAAACAGATTTACACACGTGTCAAGATGTTTAAACAGGTTTGATGGAGGAAACGATTCAGTGGAACGTTTTAACATGATAGTCACTATTCACTAAACAGCATTAAAGATATTTATGATTCTGATGAATGTCGTGACACGTACACATGAGCTAGTAGTAACATTTACCACAAGAATAAAAGAAACAGTCGCACAGTGCACAGTCATAAGAAAATAGCAGTAGTTGTATAGATATACATATATATATATATATCTTTACATTTTGTATATATTTAAGGATGACAGTAAAATCTTAGGATACACGTTAGAGAAGGTTGGATTATTCTGTGGATGTTTTCAAGCAGCAGTGACGTGACTGGTCATTTCATTGGTAACGAGGAGCTACAGAGCTGCTGGACTCCGTCTATAAGTGCTACTGTTTATATAAAAATAGAGATCTGAAAGGGCACAAGGTTTGTTCCTCATTGTCTTCAGTCTTTAGATCAGGATGCAGATGATACAGGAGCAGCAAAGGAAGTGAATTCTCCTCAACATGAACAGATCATCTGACAGATTGTTTAACTGGTTATTGCTATGAAACTAAAATAAAAATATGATGAATTTCATCTCACTTTCACACAATTAGCTTCTAGTTCAAACTTTAACTGGATTCTTTTTATCCCGTCAGTGACTCCTGAGAACGTCTAAATGCTTCATAATGTTCTTCAGGTGTCACATTTAAAGAACCGTGTCGTTTTATTCTCACTTTTAAGATGTATTTGTTTGTAAGTAAATACATCCTGGAGCATGTGACCTGCAGTTACAACAAAAATAATAAAACATATTGTTTTAGAATTAAATAAATAATCCCTTTGACTTTATACATGTAAGAAATGAGTGTATATGTTTGAATGAGCAGATTCAGGTCCAAACTGTAACTGATGAAACAGACTCATCACATACAGACTGAGTGATGATGAAGGAAACCTTGTTTTTGACTTTCAAATTCCGTCTCAATCCAGAACATAACGACTGTTTTCATCTACAGAGTAAAACTGTTGGAGCTTCACATTAAAGGCTCTTAACATGCTACATGTTCTCTGCATATTCTAACATGTATGTTTTACACTTGGAACTAAATTCGTGTGGATCAAACGTTATGCTGAGCCTTTAAATTCATGGTTACTGGTCTGGTTTTCATCAGCTGTGTTGAGGTGGACGAGTCGGTTCCTCACTCAGAGACAGTGGGACTGACGCAGGTTTGATTCCTGAGTGAAGGTCAGTCCTCTGCTGCCTCGTTACGTCCTTTTGATTGTGGTCTCTGTTAGCAGATGTTTGGTTCTATGGATCCAGACTAACAGGCCAGACACACAAACCTGGACTGGAGTCTAGAACTCTACACCTGAAGGACTGGAAGTCCAGACACACAGACAAGGTTCTGAGACAATCTTTACACTGAGACACAAAGTCTGTTTAAGAAAAATAGTTAATTTAAAAACATTGAGCCTTTATTGTGAAAGTGCAACAAGTTTTACTCTAATTTATAATATAATAACGTTGAGGTTAAACCATTATACACCACATGTAACTACACTCTCTCCTGTTTACACAGACGGAAAGAACTTAATTCTGTATGTAAATCAAATTCTATAATAATTCATCTCATTGTTTTTATCATCTTTTAGCCAAATGACAGGAAGTAGTTCTGAACATCAGCAGCACATCACCTCATCTCATGAGACACAATTATTAAAACCTCAAGAGACTTCTGGAACTCATCTCAGTTTCAACATCTTAGTCAAATAAAGTTCTTCTTCCTATATTTATCTTTCATTAAAGTCCAGAGTCTGGCTGTGATTGGTTGGATGAAATGACCTTAGCAGCCAGTAGAACTCACATTACTGCAGGAACAGAATAAATATCAGCTGTGATAGTTCTAGATGCTGCCTTGTTAGACCCATGATGCAGTTCTTCACATGTCCGTCTGCGTCCTCCTACAGATCTTGGATTCACTTCACAGAAAAGCCTCATGTGGGAGGTGAGAGTCTGAAAGGGATTCAGGTGCATAGGTGGAAAAAACACAAGCTGTCTGTCTCAATGAATTACAGACTCCACGTTTTCCTCGGGTACATGAAACTACACACGACAACATGGAACAACAAACCTGACACGCACGCATACATGCGCACACACACACACACACACACACACACCCACACACACACACACACACACACACACACACACACACACACACACACACACAAGTGTGTTTTGTTATCCTTATGGGGACCGTCCATTGACTTCCATTGATTTTAGTAACTAGATTTATACCTAACCCAAACCCTTTTCCTAACCTTAACCATTACTGATCTATAACTAACCCTAAGACTAACTAAAACTCTATTCACACCATACCTATAAACCTAACCCCTAACCCTAAAAAGGGGAGTCCCCCTCATGGGGACCAGGCTTCGGTCCCCACAAGAACCCTCGGACCCCAGAAAGATAGTAAAAGTCAGGAAACGGGTCCCCAGGAGGTCAGAAATACAAACCCACACACACACACACACACACACACACACAAGTGTGTTTTGTTATCCTTATGGGGACCGTCCATTGACTTCCATTGATTTTAGTAACTAGATTTATACCTAACCCAAACCCTTTTCCTAACCTTAACCATTACTGATCTATAACTAACCCTAAGACTAACTAAAACTCTATTCACACCATACCTATAAACCTAACCCCTAACCCTAAAAAGGGGAGTCCCCCTCATGGGGACCAGGCTTCGGTCCCCACAAGAACCCTCGGACCCCAGAAAGATAGTAAAAGTCAGGAAACGGGTCCCCAGGAGGTCAGAAATACAAACCCACACACACACACACACACACACACACACACACACACACACACACACACACACACACACACACACACACAAAGAATGGTTCAGTGCTGCACTCTGGTTAATAGGATTGGACGGTGAAGAGCGTGGATGTCCAATGGGTCTGCCACACAGCTGACTCCACGTCATGTGACCTCAGCGAAGGCGATGTGATTCTATCAAAGGGCAGGAGACACAAACACATCCAAACATTTAAAAACAGTTTCACTTTGAACAACAACAACAACAACAACAAGGGCTTGAAGAACAACTCAGAGTTTGAGATTCACTCAGCTGAAACATTAAAACCACATGAGAGACATTAGAAGAACTTAACATGGTTTTAATGTTAATTATTAAAGTTCATATAGAAAGTTAAAGTCCATCCATCCATCCATCCATCCATCCATCCATCCATCCATCCATCCATCCATCCATCCATCCATCCATCCATCATCCATCCATCCATCCATCCATCCATCCATCCATCCATCCATCCATCATCCATCCATCCATCCATCCAGTCAGTACAGGTGACCACTCCATCACAGGACCACATTACCAATTATTTTACAAAGAACTTCATCTTGCAGCAACAGTTCATGTAATGTAACACTGAGGTACCACTGCTGACTTCTACAAGCTTTTCAACAGTGTATTGAAATATTTACATGGGTTTCATGTTCTCACTGATAAATTAGGTACAAATAAATCATCTAATTATTTTTTCTTGTGTAAATCTAAACTTGTTTGATTTCAGTTTTTCTGAAACAAACATTTCTGTTTCAACATTTAATGTATTTTGTGAACCATCATTAATTTTACTTTGTCTTAATTATTTGTAAATAATCAGATTCTTTCATTTACATTTTGCATAATGTCTCATTGTTTTTTAGACAGAGTATAAAAGTTCCCTCTTGTATTGGTATGTTCTTCACTGTGGTCCGTTTAGCTTTCATGCATCTTTAGGCGGTTCTATTTTTAGATCAGGCAATTTTCCTCCAAGCCCATCATAACTGAGGTGAATGTGAGATTTTCTGCTGTTTGTCAGGCTGCTGAACACTGGCTCTGTTAGCAGGAAACTGTGAAGTGAATCATCAGATATGGACATGCTGTGTTATCTGCAGTTAAATGAGCTGGTTTTGAAAAGAAGAAAAATCAAACACCACAAAAGATCTGGAAATAAAAGAATCAGACAAGATTTTGTTGATGAAAACAATAAGAACAAGAAGCAGTTAAACACACACCAAATTCTCTGGACAGCATCACCTCTGAATAAATAACCTGCTGTTTGCTATAATAATTGTACATATTCAGATATAATTACATCCAGTGGCTTTAGGTTCTTGTTTATATTTGAAAAGATTTTAATTTTTGGTCTAAACGTACAGAATCTTTTGGTTTAACATTTTACTGGCACATGTAGCTGCAACATGATAGTTCCTGTGTTGTTTGAACAACATCCTGCATTTTAAACCCAGCAGATACACAACAAACATCTAATATGACACATAGAATGTCCATTCTATGCATCTTTATTTAATATTTTATTTGAACCACATGCAGCTGCCATACATCAAACATACAAGATTTACCATGAGGCTGGTTTGTATTCTGACATCCTCACTACCTGAAACCATCTGCCTACTGACAGATTATACTACAAACTGGTCTATATCCTCCCTCTCAGTAAATACACAGTGTGCCTGTTTGGTGGAGGTCTGAGGGTCCGGTGGCTGTTTGGTGGTGGTCGGAGGGTCCGGTGGTTGTTTGGTGGTGGTCGGAGGGTCCGGTGGTTGTTTGGTGGAGGTCTGAGGGTCCGGTGGTTGTTTGGTGGAGGTCTGAGGGTCCGGTGGTTGTTTGGTGGTGGTCGGAGGGTCCGGTGGTTGTTTGGTGGTGGTCGGAGGGTCCGGTGGCTGTTTGGTGGTGGTCGGAGGGTCCGGTGGCTGTTTGGTGGTGGTCTGAGGGTCCGGTGGCTGTTTGGTGGTGGTCGGAGGGTCCGGTACCTGTCTGGTGGTGGTCGGAGGGTCCGGTGGTTGTTTGGTGGAGGTCTGAGGGTCCGGTGGTTGTTTGGTGGTGGTCGGAGGGTCCGGTGGTTGTTTGGTGGAGGTCTGAGGGTCTGGTGGCTGTTTGGTGGTGGTCGGAGGTTCCGGTGGCTGTTTGGTGGTGGTCTGAGGGTCCGGTGGTTGTTTGGTGGTGGTCGGAGGGTCCGGTGGTTGTTTGGTGGTGGTCTGAGGGTCCGGTGGTTGTTTGGTGGAGGTCTGAGGGTCCGGTGGTTGTTTGGTGGTGGTCGGAGGGTCCGGTGCCTGTTTGGTGGTGGTCTGAGGGTCCGGTGGCTGTTTGGTGGTGGTCGGAGGGTCCGGTGGTTGTTTGGTGGTGGTCGGAGGGTCCGGTGGTTGTTTGGTGGTGGTCGGAGGGTCCGGTGGTTGTTTGGTGGTGGTCGGAGGGTCCGGTGGTTGTTTGGTGGTGGTCGGAGGGTCCGGTGGTTGTTTGGTGGTGGTCGGAGGGTCCGGTGGTTGTTTGGTGGTGGTCTGAGGGTCCGGTGGTTGTTTGGTGGTGGTCGGAGGGTCCGGTGGCTGTTTGGTGGTGGTCGGAGGGTCCGGTGGCTGTTTGGTGGTGGTCGGAGGTTCCGGTGGCTGTTTGGTGGTGGTCGGAGGGTCCGGTGGCTGTTTGGTGGTGGTCTGAGGGTCCGGTGGTTGTTTGGTGGAGGTCTGAGGGTCCGGTGGTTGTTTGGTGGTGGTCGGAGGGTCCGGTGGCTGTTTGGTGGTGGTCGGAGGGTCCGGTGGCTGTTTGGTGGTGGTCTGAGGGTCCGGTGGTTGTTTGGTGGTGGTCGGAGGGTCCGGTGGTTGTTTGGTGGAGGTCTGAGGGTCCGGTGGTTGTTTGGTGGAGGTCTGAGGGTCCGGTGGCTGTTTGGTGGTGGTGGGAGGGTTCGGTGGCTGGTTGGTGGTGGTCGGCGGGTCCGGTGGTTGTTTGGTGGTGGTCTGAGGGTCCGGTGGTTGTTTGGTGGAGGTCTGAGGGTCCGGTGGTTGTTTGGTGGTGGTCGGAGGTTCCGGTGGCTGTTTGGTGGTGGTCGGAGGGTCCGGTGGCTGTTTGGTGGTGGTGGGAGGGTCCGGTGGCTGTTTGGTGGTGGTCGGAGGGTCCGGTGGCTGTTTGGTGGTGGTCGGAGGGTCCGGTGGTTGTTTGGTGGTGGTCTGAGGGTCCGGTGGCTGTTTGGTGGTGGTCGGAGGGTCCGGTGGTTGTTTGGTGGTGGTCGGAGGGTCCGGTGGTTGTTTGGTGGAGGTCTGAGGGTCCGGTGGTTGTTTGGTGGTGGTCGGAGGGTCCGGTGGTTGTTTGGTGGTGGTCGGAGGGTCCGGTGGCTGTTTGGTGGTGGTCGGAGGGTCCGGTGGCTGTTTGGTGGTGGTCGGAGGGTCCGGTGGCTGTTTGGTGGTGGTCGGAGGGTCCGGTGGCTGTTTGGTGGTGGTCTGAGGGTCCGGTGGCTGTTTGGTGGTGGTCGGAGGGTCCGGTGGTTGTTTGGTGGTGGTCGGAGGGTCCGGTGGCTGTTTGGTGGTGGTCGGAGGGTCCGGTGGCTGTTTGGTGGAGGTCTGAGGGTCCGGTGGCTGTTTGGTGGTGGTCGGAGGGTCCGGTGGCTGTTTGGTGGTGGTCTGAGGGTCCGGTGGCTGTTTGGTGGTGGTCGGAGGGTCCGGTGCCTGTTTGGTGGTGGTCGGAGGGTCCGGTGGCTGTTTGGTGGTGGTCGGAGGGTCCGGTACCTGTCTGGTGGTGGTCGGAGGGTCCGGTGGCTGTTTGGTGGTGGTCGGAGCGTCCAGTAACTGTCTGGTGGTGGTCAGAGAGTTCGGTGGTGTCTTAGCCTCGCCTCTGTCAGTGTGTGTTCCAGGACAGCTGTGGCTACATCATGTGTGTAGTTTATCACCACCAAACGTGTGAGTGTTTGTGTGAATGACAGACTGTATGAAGAACTGAACATCCTGTTAGCACCTAACATATAACCCCAAAACTATACGTCCATTTTAATATTGAGATTGTTGTTATGGCTTTTAGATCAGACCAGAACTACCTCACTGTACTAGTTAGTAAAGTTAAATACCAGATCAGGCCAGAACTACCTCACTGTACTAGTTAGTAAAGTTAAATACCAGATCAGACCAGAACTACCTCACTGTACTAGTTAGTAAAGTTAAATACCAGATCAGGCCAGAACTACCTCAATGTACTAGTTAGTAAAGTTAAATACCAGATCAGACCAGAACTACCTCACAGTACTAGTTAGTAAAGTTAAATACCAGATAGGCCAGAACTACCTCACTGTACTAGTTAGTAAAGTTAAAGCCATAGTGCGTAACTTCTGTAACTTCTGTCGCCCCCTAGTGGAATTTTTGCATCATTACAACAATAAAGCTGGCGCTTCCATATGACGTAAGCCCAGCTGCCACCGCTTTATCTCTGCCGTTGTTATTCCAACCGGTATCTGTCTTAATCAAGCTTCAAATTCAGTCTGTTTACTTTACCTGGCTCTATATTTGTTTCAATAAATATCATTTCATTGTTGAAAAAATCAAGAGAAACCAGTAAAATATAAAAATACTGGTAAAAAAAAACAAAAAACCTTCAGAGTTCAGGTTGGATTGTTTACAGGTTTGATTGTTCACTTTAATCTACATTTAACAGTTTGGTGTTGAAATTTATTAGTCAGCTGTTGGGGCCACAATGATCTATTTGTCTTATTCAGTGAATTTTTTCAGTTTTGACACGATGCAGAATCCTGCAGTCAGCTACACTGATCTGACTGACTGAAAAACCGTTACACTGGCAAACTGACAGACACAAACTGACACAGATAGAGACAGAATCAGCTGGAACTTCGGAGCTCTGGGTTTCATCTGGTGCGCATTTTATATTTTGACAGTGTGTGCGGACCTGCGGACCACTTATGTGCACCCGTGAACATCAGCCAGATCTCTTCTCTCCACCGAGGAAAAGCCACGCCGATACAAATTCGCGTTTGCCTTCTCCTTCGGTCACTTTCCTTCTTGGCCAATAGTCCCTCTGCCGAACGTCCAGGAATTTTTTTTTTTTTCGTGGTAGGATCCACTTCCCGATAAGTGTCTCTCGGCCGTTTATTTGGATTCTCCGCCATGTCGACCTTCACGTTCTGCCGGCTGCTACGAGACACTGTGTTCTATTTCTTATTATTTTTCTTGTTGTGACATAAAAGACGTAATTTCATGTGCGACAGCGCGGGAATGTCGCAAGTCGACACGCAAAGTAAAAATTATATATATTGAAAAATACCATGAGATGTTTGAGGAGCCGATCGGCTTAATCTGCATTGTGTCATCTCCTCTGATAGTGGCTTGGCTGAAACGGACATTCACGGACATGTAAAAGTTACGCACTCCAGCTTTAAATACCAGATCAGACCAGAACTACCTCACATTACTAGTTAGTAAAGTTAAATACCAGATCAGGCCAGAACTACCTCACTGTACTAGTTAGTAAAGTTAAATACCAGATCAGGCCAGAACTACCTCACTGTACTAGTTAGTAAAGTTAAATACCAGATCAGGCCAGAACTACCTCACTGTACTAGTTAGTAAAGTTAAATACCAGATCCGACCAGAACTACCTCACTGTACTAGTTAGTAAGGTTAAATACCAAATAGGACCAGAACTACCTCACTGTACTAGTTAGTAAAGTTAAATACCAGATCAGACCAGAACTACCTCACTGTACTAGTTAGTAAAGTTAAATACCAGATCAGACCAGAACTACCTCACTGTACTAGTTAGTAAAGTTAAATACCAGATCAGACCAGAACTACCTCACTGTACAAGTTAGTAAAGTTAAATACCAGATCAGGCCAGAACTACCTCACTGTACTAGTTAGTAAAGTTAAATACCAGATGAGGCCAGAACTACCTCACTGTACTAGTTAGTAAAGTTAAATACCAGATCAGACCAGAACTACCTCACATTACTAGTTAGTAAAGTTAAATACCAGATCAGGCCAGAACTACCTCACTGTACTAGTTAGTAAAGTTAAATACCAGATCAGACCAGAACTACCTCACTGTACTAGTTAGTAAAGTTAAATACCAGAGCGGACCAGAACTACCTCACTGTACTAGTTAGTAAAGTTAAATACCAGATCAGACCAGAACTACCTCACTGTACTAGTTAGCAAAGTTAAATACCAGATCCGACCAGAACTACCTCACTGTACTAGTTAGTAAGGTTAAATACCAAATAGGACCAGAACTACCTCACTGTACTAGTTAGTAAAGTTAAATACCAGATCAGGCCAGAACTACCTCACTGTACAAGGTAGTAAAGTTAAATACCAGATCAGGCCAGAACTACCTCACTGTACCAGTTAGTAAAGTTAAATACCAGATCAGACCAGAACTACCTCACTGTACTAGTTAGTAAAGTTAAATACCAGATCAGACCAGAACTACCTCACTGTACTAGTTAGTAAAGTTAAATACCAGATCAGGCCAGAACTACCTCACTGTACTAGTTAGTAAAGTTAAACACCAGATCCGACCAGAACTACCTCACTGTACTAGTTAGTAAAGTTAAATACCAGATCAGGCCAGAACTACCTCACTGTACAAGTTAGTAAAGTTCAATACCAGATCAGGCCAGAACTACCTCACTGTACTAGTTAGTAAAGTTAAATACCAGATCAGGCCAGAACTAGCTCACTGTACTAGTTAGTAAAGTTAAATACCAGATCAGACCAGAACTACCTCACATTACTAGTTAGTAAAGTTAAATACCAGATCAGACCAGAACTACCTCACTGTACTAGTTAGTAAAGTTAAATACCAGATCAGACCAGAACTACCTCACTGTACTAGTTAGCAAAGTTAAATACCAGATCCGACCAGAACTAGCTCACTGTACTAGTTAGAAAAGTTAAATACCAGATCAGACCAGAACTACCTCACTGTACTAGTTAGTAAAGTTAAATACCAGATCCGACCAGAACTACCTCACTGTACTAGTTAGTAAAGTTAAACACCAGATCAGACCAGAACTACCTCACTGTACTAGTTAGTAAAGTTAAATACCAAATAGGACCAGAACGACCCCACTGTACTAGTTAGTAAAGTTAAATACCAGATCAGGCCAGAACTACCTCACTGTACAAGGTAGTAAAGTTAAATACCAGATCAGGCCAGAACTACCTCACTGTACTAGTTAGCAAAGTTAAATACCAGATCCGACCAGAACTACCTCACTGTACTAGTTAGTAAGATTAAATACCAAATAGGACCAGAACTACCTCACTGTACTAGTTAGTAAAGTTAAATACCAGATCCGACCAGAACTACCTCACTGTACCAGTTAGTAAAGTTAAATACCAGATCAGGCCAGAACTACCTCACTGTACTAGTTAGTAAAGTTAAATACCAGATCAGGCCAGAACTACCTCACTGTACTAGTTAGTAAAGTTAAATACCAGATCAGGCCAGAACTAGCTCACTGTACTAGTTAGTAAAGTTAAATACCAGATCAGACCAGAACTACCTCACTGTACTAGTTAGCAAAGTTAAATACCAGATCCGACCAGAACTACCTCACTGTACTAGTTAGTAAGGTTAAATACCAAATAGGACCAGAACTACCTCACTGTACTAGTTAGTAAAGTTAAATACCAGATCCGACCAGAACTACCTCACTGTACTAGTTAGTAAAGTTAAACACCAGATCCGACCAGAACTACCTCACTGTACTAGTTAGTAAAGTTAAATACCAGATCAGGCCAGAACTACCTCACTGTACTAGTTAGTAAAGTTAAATACCAGATCAGGCCAGAACTACCTCACTGTACAAGTTAGCAAAGTTAAATACCAGATCCGACCAGAACTACCTCACTGTACTAGTTAGTAAGGTTAAATACCAAATAGGACCAGAACTACCTCACTGTACTAGTTAGTAAAGTTAAATACCAGATCCGACCAGAACTACCTCACTGTACTAGTTAGTAAAGTTAAATACCAGATCAGACCAGAACTACCTCACTGTACTAGTTAGTAAAGTTAAATACCAGATCAGGCCAGAACTACCTCACTGTACTAGTTAGTAAAGTTAAATACCAGATCAGGCCAGAACTACCTCACTGTACAAGTTAGTAAAGTTCAATACCAGATCAGGCCAGAACTACCTCACTGTACTAGTTAGTAAAGTTAAATACCAGATCAGGCCAGAACTAGCACACTGTACTAGTTAGTAAAGTTAAATACCAGATCAGACCAGAACTACCTCACTGTACTAGTTAGTAAAGTTAAATACCAGATCAGACCAGAACTACCTCACTGTACTAGTTAGTAAAGTTAAATACCAGATCAGACCAGAACTACCTCACTGTACTAGTTAGTAAGGTTAAATACCAAATAGGACCAGAACTACCTCACTGTACTAGTTAGTAAAGTTAAATACCAGATCAGACCAGAACTACCTCACTGTACTAGTTAGTAAAGTTAAATACCAGATCAGACCAGAACTACCTCACTGTACTAGTTAGTAAAGTTAAATACCAGATCAGGCCAGAACTACCTCACTGTACAAGGTAGTAAAGTTAAATACCAGATCAGGCCAGAACTACCTCACTGTACTAGTTAGCAAAGTTAAATACCAGATCCGACCAGAACTACCTCACTGTACTAGTTAGTAAGGTTAAATACCAAATAGGACCAGAACTACCTCACTGTACTAGTTAGTAAAGTTAAATACCAGATCCGACCAGAACTACCTCACTGTACTAGTTAGTAAAGTTAAATACCAGATCAGGCCAGAACTACCTCACTGTACAAGTTAGTAAAGTTAAATACCAGATCAGGCCAGAACTACCTCACTGTACCAGTTAGTAAAGTTAAATACCAGATCAGGCCAGAACTACCTCACTGTACAAGTTAGTAAAGTTCAATACCAGATCAGGCCAGAACTACCTCACTGTACTAGTTAGTAAAGTTAAATACCAGATCAGGCCAGAACTAGCACACTGTACTAGTTAGTAAAGTTAAATACCAGATCAGACCAGAACTACCTCACTGTACTAGTTAGTAAAGTTAAACACCAGATCCGACCAGAACTACCTCACTGTACTAGTTAGTAAAGTTAAATACCAGATCAGGCCAGAACTACCTCACTGTACTAGTTAGTAAAGTTAAATACCAGATCAGACCAGAACTACCTCACTGTACTAGTTAGTAAGGTTAAATACCAAATAGGACCAGAACTACCTCACTGTACTAGTTAGTAAAGTTAAATACCAGATCAGGCCAGAACTACCTCACTGTACTAGTTAGTAAAGTTAAATACCAGATCAGGCCAGAACTACCTCACTGTACTAGTTAGCAAAGTTAAATACCAGATCCGACCAGAACTACCTCACTGTACTAGTTAGTAAGGTTAAATACCAAATAGGACCAGAACTACCTCACTGTACTAGTTAGTAAAGTTAAATACCAGATCAGACCAGAACTACCTCACTGTACTAGGTAGTAAAGTTAAATACCAGATCAGGCCAGAACTACCTCACTGTACCAGTTAGTAAAGTTAAATACCAGATCAGGCCAGAACTACCTCACTGTACTAGTTAGTAAAGTTCAATACCAGATCAGGCCAGAACTACCTCACTGTACTAGTTAGTAAAGTTAAATACCAGATCAGGCCAGAACTAGCTCACTGTACTAGTTAGTAAAGTTAAATACCAGATCAGACCAGAACTACCTCACTGTACTAGTTAGTAAAGTTAAATACCAGATCCGACCAGAACTACCTCACTGTACTAGTTAGTAAAGTTAAACACCAGATCCGACCAGAACTACCTCACTGTACTAGTTAGTAAGATTAAATACCAAATCGGACCAGAACTACCTCACTGTACTAGTTAGTAAAGTTAAATACCAGATCAGACCAGAACTACCTCACTGTACTAGTTAGTAAAGTTAAACACCAGATCAGACCAGAACTACCTCACTGTACTAGTTAGTAAAGTTAAATACCAGATCAGGCCAGAACTACCTCACTGTACTAGTTAGTAAAGTTAAATACCAGATCAGGCCAGAACTAGCACACTGTACTAGTTAGTAAAGTTAAATACCAGATCAGACCAGAACTACCTCACTGTACTAGTTAGCAAAGTTAAATACCAGATCCGACCAGAACTACCTCACTGTACTAGTTAGTAAGGTTAAATACCAGATAGGACCAGAACTACCTCACTGTACTAGTTAGTAAAGTTAAATACCAGATCAGGCCAGAACTACCTCACTGTACTAGTTAGTAAAGTTAAATACCAGATCAGACCAGAACTACCTCACTGTACTAGTTAGTAAGGTTAAATACCAAATAGGACCAGAACTACCTCACTGTACTAGTTAGTAAAGTTAAATACCAGATCCGACCAGAACTACCTCACTGTACTAGTTAGTAAAGTTAAACACCAGATCAGACCAGAACTACCTCACTGTACTAGTTAGTAAAGTTAAATACCAGATCAGGCCAGAACTACCTCACTGTACTAGTTAGTAAAGTTAAATACCAGATCAGGCCAGAACTACCTCACTGTACAAGGTAGTAAAGTTAAATACCAGATCAGGCCAGAACTACCTCACTGTACCAGTTAGTAAAGTTAAATACCAGATCAGGCCAGAACTACCACACTGTACTAGTTAGTAAAGTTAAATACCAGATCCGACCAGAACTACCTCACAGTACTAGTTAGTAAAGTTAAATACCAGTAGAATGTAAGAATAGAAGGAAAAGTATTAGATTCTGTCCAGAGATTTGGCTTCAGGTCAAAACACAAGTATTTATTTTTTGCCTTTTATTTCTCAGATGCTGAAACCAGTTGAGACTCCGTAGCCAGTGCAGGAAGGTTTGGAGACACTCCTTTATATAGCAAGACTCCTCATCTTCATCATCTGTCTCCTGCAGCAGCAGCGTGCACGTGTGCAGTGTGAAGTATCAGAGGGCAACATTTAACACACTTTTCTTCACATCAGAAACATTTAATCAATCAATCAATCAATCAATCAATCAATCAATCAATCAATCAATCAATCAATACTCTGTGATGTTTTAATGCACTAGACTGACCTGTGAGGCAATGTACTTCTCCAGAGGACTCCCCACTCGACCCATGTCTGTGTTGGGTTGCTGCTCTGCTGGTGATTCCTCGCTGAGCAGTAACTTGCCTTTGAAGTTGTGCACCACACACACCACCTACCAAAACAATTACAATATGCTGATTTATAAAAAAGGACCAAAAATAGATTTCTGACTTGGTTTAAAAAGCTAATTAACATGTTTCTTTTGGCTTAGACAAAACATTCGATTGTTTGTTTTTTCCCTTGTTTCTTCTGATATGTTTCGGCTGCGTCTGTAGCCTCCCTCAAGGGTTATAATCTGGTGTCCTGGATGACATGTCCTATAAGCTTTCCTCACATGGGAGTGGCCGACACTGCAGGTTTATGGTGTTGGCCACTCCCCTTGATATTTACAGGACCCTGGAGGATGGAGTCCCAGGTATGTGGGAGCAAGTAGGCACCCTTGTCCCTGTTGATTGTGGTAAGGCCCCCCCTCCTGATCTTTATGGACTCCCTGACCCATTGTTTGTACTTGTTATTTTCCATCCCAATGATCCTTGTGTTGTCCCAATCCATCACGTAGCTATTTCCTTTGCAGTGGTCCGATATGGCTGATTTTAAGTTTTCCAGGTCTGCTTGTTCTTTTGTGCTTCTGGTGAATCATCTCGAAGTTTCCTTTTTGCATTCTTTCTGGTGTTCTTGTCCCCTCTTGTTTAGTGGTCTTCCTGTCTAACTGATGTATGTTTTATTGCAAGACAAACATGGTATTTCATAGATGACGTTCCACTTTTTGTCAGGTTCTATTTTGTTCTTCGGGTATACTAATAACTGTCATATTTTCCTGTGGGGTTTGACTACTGCAGTGACATTGTTCGTTGAATTCTTTCTGTTATTCCTCAGATGTGAATCTTCTGTTTTTTTGTTTTTTTTTTGCAAATTTGTTTCCTTTCTGCTTGTTTGTTTTCTTTGTTTCTGACCTGTTGTTTTCCTTTGTTTATGGCCCATTGGATACTAACATTGTCTTAAAGCACGTAGGATCTTCTTCCTTTCTGTCTTCCTCTTCTGTCACGAGTTCAGCTTGTTCGAATAATATCCTTACTACTGATGGTTTGTGGGCTGTGGGGTGTTCTGATGTCCATAGGAGGTATTGAGCCTTATGTGTTGGTTTCCTGTACACTGTTATTTTGATGCTGCCGTTGTCTTTGTGTGATCTTCATGTCCAGGAAAGCTATGGACCAGGTTTGATTCCTCTTTGTGGGTGAATATGATGTTTTCAGAGTTGTCTAATTTGTTCAAGTGATATTTGAGTTCTTGAGTGTGTCCAGATTTTATTTTTTCCAAAATATCATCCACATACCTCCTCTAGATGATGGGTTTGATGAGTTTATGGCCTTCTTTTTTAGGTCTTCCATGAAAAAAACACTCATGATGGCAGAAAGCAGGTGAAACCTGCTTTTTGTTTGTAAATTTTTCCTTTGAAAGTGAAATGTAGATTTTGCAACTAAATTCAGAAGTTGTGTTATGTCCTGAACTGAGAGGTTTGTATTGTGTCTGAGGGTTCTGTCGGCTCTGAGGCGTTCCTGTACGATACGGATCGTGACTTCTACTGAAGTTTTTGTGAATAATGATATTACGTCATGTGAAATGAATAGTCCATCTTTTTTCTTCAGTCATGGTTTGTAATTCTTTTGCCAAATGTTTTGAGTTATTGCTGTGGTGTTCTGTAAGTCCAAGGAGAGGTTTGATGATGTCCACCAAAGCTTTTACAGTTTGTGTGACTGACTTGATGCTGTCCACTATCGGGCGGAGAGGAGCGTCTTTTTTGTGTATCTCATCAACAGGGATGAGGAAGCTTACCTGCTCCCATACACCTGGGACTCCATCCTTCAGGGTCTTGCAAACATCAGGGGGAGTGGCTGACACTGTGGACCTGTGGTGTCAGCCACTCCCTGTGAGGAAAGCTTATACATGTCATCCAGGACACCAGATGAGAACTACACCTTTAGGCAAGGCGTCGATTATGTTGACAACTTGATTCTAATAAATCGTCAAATTCAGTAGTCGACGCACCATGCCAGACTTGGTCTCAGTCACTGGTCATGCGTCTTCCAAAAGAATTATGACCAAAACACAAGGATAAAAACAACAAGAATCCATCCATCCATCCATCCATCCACCCACCCACCCACCCACCCACCCATCCATCTACCCATCCATCCATCCATCCATCCATCCACCCATCCACCCATCCATCCATCCATCCACCCATCCATCATCCATCCATCCATCCATCCATCCATCCATCCATCCATCCATCCATCCATCCATCCATCCATCCATCCTCCATCCATCCATCCATCCATCCACAAGATAATCTTACCAGAAAAGCAGCGATAGCCATTCCAATGATAAACCCAGCAATGACATCTGACCAGTGGTTGCGATATTCAGCCACACGATTTAGACCAGTGAGGAACGCCAGACACATGAAGCCAAGAGACAAGACTGGCTTGACCAGACGAGTTCCTTTAGCATGAACGGTACATGTCACATACATCTGTCAGGAAAAAGATAACTTTGCATTAGAACATAAAGATTTTTTACGTAAATTCAGAAGACATTTAATGTTTAATTCTATTAAACACCTGTGTTCTATTTAAAACAACCCCCATCCTGAGCAGCACAAACTGGTGACAGTGGAAAGGATTGTGGGAATGTAGGATTATATACCCTGTTTTAGCATCACTTCATTGGCTCCCTGTAAGGTCTAGAATAAAGTTTAAGGTTTTACTTTTGACGTATAAGGCCTTGAACGACCAAGCTCCAGCTTATATTAAAGATCTTATTGTTCCATATGTTCCTAACAGAGCACTTCGCTCTCAGACTGCAGGTCTGCTTGTAGTTCCTAGAGGTTCTAAAAGTAGAACGGGAGGAAGAGCTTTTAGTTATCAGGCTCCTCTCCTGTGGAACCAGCTTCCACTTTTTATCCGTGAGGCAGACACCTTGTGTAGTTTTAAGAATAGACTTAAAACTTTCCTTTTTACACAATCCTATAGTCAGGGTTAGCTTGGGTTCTTCTGGTCCATCCCTTTAGTTATGCTGCTATAGGTTTAGACTGCTGGAGGACATACTGTCCACATGTCTTTACTCTGCTGTCTCTCTTTACTCTCCATGTTTGTATTGATTGTTACTGCTGTCATTAACTGTTTCTCTGTTTATCTTTCTATAGACATGACGACTGGCCAAAATCCATCAGTGTTTGTCTCTTTCCTGTCAGCTCGGACCCCAGTGAGCCGGGTTCTGGTTCTGGTTCTGCTAGAAGTTTCTTCCTGTTAAAAGGGAGTCGTTCCTTTCCACTGTCGCCAATTGTGCTGCTCAGGATGGAGGATTGTGCTGAAATAACAATTCAACCCAATCAGCTGGTTCCTTAGATAGAAAATGTTTTATTATTAATTGGTTGATTTTTCTGTTAAGTGCCTTGAAACGACTTTGTCATGAACTGGAGCTTTATAAATAAATATACTTGAAACTTGAATGACTCACAGTAAACAGGAAGAAACCTCAAGCAGAAGCAGAACCAGGATGAGTTCTGCCTGGACCCACTGGGGTCTGAGAAGACAGAAAGAAACCTCAAGCAGAACAGCTTGTTCTCCAGCTTGTTCCTGTACACCTCCTTGTACGTTCTAATCTTGACTTTAAGCTCTCTTTGTCCATGTCTCAATACGTCCCTGTCTCCCACCCTGAAAGCTCTTTGTCCTTGTTCAGTAGTTCTTTCAGGGTTTGTTATTGGTGAAGCTCTTCACTGTTCTAGTGAGGATGATGTTTTCCACACAGAGGTTTGATTCTAATACAAATATTGATGCAGAATTTATTTTAAGAACTCCAAAAGGTATCCTGAATACCAGCAACAGTATTTGTAACATAGTTATAAACCAATAAGGGTTGACGAAACTATCTTAAATTCTGGAATTTTTATTTTTTTTTTGTTTGCAAAATCATCATTTTACAAATTAAATAATAACATTCATTTTCTTATGGTGGATTATTGGTTAGATTTTGTACTTTTAATCATCTAGAAATATTTAAAACACTACAGTTATAAATAGAATATACAGGATACAAACAGTTTTAAAAATGTCAACAATTTGACAAATAGAAATTTATGTGGAAAACTGTGGGGAAGTATGTCTTAAAATGAAATAGTGAAGATATGATAAATACTTTACTTCCATAGTGCTGATTAGCAGATGAGAAACAAGCTGTGCCTGAGGCATGTGCTAGCTAGATGGAATTAGTTACTGAAAATAAGACAACGTGCCAGCATCTCTGTTCACAAGCAGCTTGTTAGTAAATCAGAACTGACCTCTCCCAGAGGCACATTTAGGAACTGCAGCCTCAGGATAACGTGCCATTTTTAGTAAATCTGGTCCAATATGCTCCTCTTACAGCCGCCACCTGAAACCTTGTAGCTGAAATACACATCTGTTTTAGTTTTACAGCTACTTCCTCCGTTAGAGACAATGCTGCTTTATGACTTCATGACCTGCACTGATAATAATATTAAAAGAATGAAATAATAATAATAATAATAATAATAATAATAATAATAATAATAATAATAATAATAATAATAATAATAATAATAATAATAATAACTCACATTAGCTTGAAATCAGCCACTTTGATGTTTGACTTATTCTAAAGTTGGTACAAACTTACTTTTAAATTTCAGCCATTAAAATTTTCATCCACATAATTAAACAGGAGAATTTTAACTAGCTTACATTATATTTTATATTCTATTTATTATATTTTATTCACCTCTAATGTGACATTTGAGGATGAGTCAGGTTAAATCTAGTGGTACTGTCAGATCTGTGGCTCTGAATATTGACTGAAATGGCACGTGTGTCATGTTTCATGATGTTTTTGACCCTGGACCGTTCCTGATCCCGCCTCCCCCCCCCCCCCTTTGTTGGACCCAGTCATGTGGTTTACCCAGTCTGGATCCTGTTTTAGACACTTACTCTGCCTTTGCCAGCCCCAGGGACCCTACCTGTACATCCTCGCTCATAGACACACCTGTTTATTTTATGTTCCCAGCTGATTCTCACCTGCTGCAGTAAACTGTTTGAACTGTTAATACGTCTCTATCTGCTCACATCTGAGTTCAGCCTTTTAACAAAACATGAAAACATGTTCTGAAGCTTAACAGATAAAATGGAATGAACAAAAGAGATGTCACATTAAAAACCAACTGTACACCTTTCTTTGTTACATTTAGATAAATACAAAATAAATAAATAATTTACATTTACAGTCATTTTATTTAAAACATACTTTTTATTTTTATTTTAAATGTATAGAATCGAGCCTTATTTGGATAATCGATCTGTTTTTTTGTTTGTCTGAGTATTTAAGGTCCTGTCATGGAGGTTACAGGAAGTTAAACCCAGACGTCGCCAGCATCGGTCCACATCTCCTTCTACAGACCTCATTGTGTTCTCAGGTCTTAGGAACCATATCTCCAGCAGGTCTGGGTCTGCCTTGGGGTCTCTTCCTAGTGGGGTGTGACTAGAAAGCCTCCAGGGGAATTGTGGGGTATTTTCTAGGTTTCTAGGTCACTTTGAGTAATTTGTACCATCTTGTACCATCAGATTGTTGATCTCTTTAGATCAAACTGGTAGCTGCAGCTGATCAAAGTCTTTGTTTTTATCTAAATGTTCTAGAAGTCTGATACAGCCAGAGACAGTCCCTCCAATCATCTAGACCCAGTCTTACTATAAAACACAACAAGACAACGTTATAGGCGGAGCCTCTTGCAGATGAACATGTGTTTATATGACGCTCTTATTTCATGCAGGAAATGATAATAAACTTCTTTCCTTTTCAGCAACAGAACCGACCAGCAGATCCAGATCAAATACCTTCATCACCTCAGCTGACTTGTTTGATGAAGAGGAGCAGCCGGTCTGGAGCGCAGAGGCTAAGCCCCGCCCCTTACAGAGTCAGCTCATTACATCTGCTTGTATTCAGAATCTGGTTCTTTCAGTTACATCTCAGGATGTTGTGTGAGGTTTGAACCCAGATGAGCCTTACCTTCTGACTCAGATCCTTCTTCATCACAGACCAGAGTAACACGGGTTGGACATCAGTCCATCTCACTCTGTCTCCATCACTCAGGAACAGGACAACAAGATACTTATACAACTCAGACCAAGACTCACTGTAAACCTGTAGGGAGCATCTCATCCTGGTCCAGCAGAGACCCCTCACCTTACATCTGACACTCAGCTGTGTGAGTGGAGGAGTAACCAGGTGTCTCATACAGAAGCTATTATTTAATTTATTCAGGTGATATAAAGTAGCAGTAAAATCTGGATCTCTGGGATGTAGAATGAACGTGTTTAAACCCTGAAGGTGGTTCATTTCATGAAAACATAACAGTTCATTTATTATGATCAGGATGGAGGAACGTGTTGACCCAATCAGCTGGTCTGCTAGACAGGAAATGTTTTATTCCTATAAACTGACATCAAATGACTTTAGTTATGATCTGGTGCTTTATACATAAAAATTAACTGAATTAGATTATTATTTAATATTTCATTATCTTTGATGAGGATTGTATAACATTAACATCCGTCTACAAGACTGTGAAGGACAGTCGATTTATCTTATCAGACTCTTTGATCTTTTTACTTTGAACTATTACAGTGTGTTTGATGTTATTTGTAACTCAAAATGTTTTATCAAACAAAGTGGTGTAGGAGAGAGGAAGTTAAAAAGCCACATGTATTTATATCTACTTATTGTTTAAAGTCATTTAAACTTTGTATCTGTAGAAATCTTATTAATCCAAGTACTCCATTCAGTTAAAGTATGATCTAAAAATATTTGGCTAAAAAATGTGAGTTTAACCCAAAGTATATAGATTAAATATCAAACCAATTAAAAGTTAAGAAGTTCTTTGGCTAAAATACTTAGTTAGAATATTACAGCTGAAAGTTAAAAGACCAGCTGATTTGATTTGGTTAAAAGAAATGGGTTCAAACATATTTAATTATGTGGCTATAATTATGTCATTCTAAAATCTTTTACCTGTAAAACAGTTTAAAAATATTTCTGTTATAGGAAATAGTACATAATAATAAATGTTTGACTATAAATACATGAAATGTTTGATTGTAAATTATAATGAATCTGTTTAGATAAAATAGGTTTAGGTAAAAAGATCCTGATTTTGACTTAAAATATTATTTTAGAAAATATTTGCTTGAGTAGAAACCTTTTAATTTATAGTAGCAGTGTGTAGTTCTGTAAATTGAATGTTCATTTCAACTCAAATAATGACGTGTATTTGTGACATAAATGTTTAAATTTTGTTCCTTCAAATTAAAATTGTATAAATTGCGGTTGTAACAGATCTATTTATAGCCGTGGTGAGGACGGGGTCTGGTCTGGGAACCTCAGGGGGGTCTGGTCTGGGAACCTCAGGGGGGTCTGGTCTGGGAACCTCAGGGGGGTCTGGTCTGGGAACCTCAGGGGGGTCTGGTCTGGGAACCTCAGGATCTCATCTCTGCTTTTTGCAGATGTGGTTCTGATCTTCAAGCCGTGACCTTCATCGTGCACTGAGATGGTTCACAGCTGAGTGTGAAGCAGCAGGATGAGAGTCACCTCCTCATCAGAGTCTAAGGTTCTGGTTCTCAACTGGAACAAGGTGGAATGTTCCTTCTGGTTTGCAGTGAGTGTTTATCTGGAGGACTTTACGTATCGAGGCTTCTGGTTCATCTGCAGCAGGAGATGGACTGATGGACATCTTCAGTTTATCATAGTGAAGAAGGAACTGAAAGGTGAAGCTCTGGATGTACTGGTCTGTCTAGACCCTCATCTGGTCATGAGATCTGGATCCTGACTGAAAGAACCAGATCCTGGATACAAGCAGCTGAAATGATCATCCTCTGTAGAGATGTGTTTTATCTTAGAGATGAAATAAGGACCTCCATCATCTGGAGGAAGTAGAACCTCTAACCCTCTATGTTGCTGCTGGGATGTCAGATTAAAGCTGATTTATAACAATATGGAGAATGAAACCATGTGTAGCTCAGACGAGCAGCATTATGTCACGTTTCTAACTGAATGAAAGTGGATTTTCTTGAATAAGAAATGTGAAAGTCTGGCTTTGATTTCCTGCCAGTATGGTAAACATGAAAGAGACAGACATACTGGAGGAAGGAGCTTGTTCTAGCTTTAATCATTAATCCTGTGTTAATACTGCAGATAACCTCCAAAGATCTAATTGTATTCTTCATTTGAGTGTAACATTTCCTCCAGAGTGATGCTGTTTAATGAATTCATACTTCTAACTGTGCACAGCACTGACTCTGGTATGATACTGTATTCTGTATTCTGAACTCTGGATTTTTAAGTTTTTTTATCAAGAGGATTTTCTGTGTTGATCTTCATGAGAATCAGTACCTCTAAATCCCAGGCCATGGTTCTTAACTGCCCTCTCCTGGTCAGTGAGAGTCTTTGCCCCAAGTGGAGGAGTTCAAGTATCTTGGAGTCTAGTTCATGATCGACGGACGGATGGAGTGTGAGATCAACAGATGGACTGGTGCTGAATCTGCAGTGATGCAGTCGCTTTATCGGACTGTCATGGATGGATGGATGGATGGATGGATGGATGGATGGATGGATGATGGATGATGGATAATGGATGGAGGGATGGATGATAGATGGATGATAGATGGATGATGGATGGATGATGGATGGATGGATGGATGGATGGATGGATAGATGGATGGATGGATGGATGGATGGATGGATGGATGGATGGATGGTGGATGGATGGATGGATGGATGGATGGTGGATGGATGGATGGATGGATGGTGGGTGGATGGAGGGATGGATGGATGGGTGGATGGATGGATGGAGGGATGGATGGATGGATGGATGGATGGATGGATGGATGGATGGATGGTGGATGGATGGATGGATGGATGGATGGATGGATGGATGGATGGATGGATGGATGGTGGATGGATGGATGGATGGATGGATGGATGGATGGATGGATGGATGGATGGATGGATGAATGGACGGATGATGGATGGATGGATAGATGATGGGTGGGTGGAGCTTCATTGCTCCGTGTGTATTATTCCATGTAATAAATCATGTGTAATCGTATCGTACATTAACATAAAGACTTTTCTCAGTATAATTAGACTCTTAGATGAACTGAAACCTTCTTGTGTTTTTTTAATTAAGTTCAGTTCTTCACCATCAATAAGACTGAATAACAATATGCTGCATGTTCAGTTGTTTCTTAACATGACTGTGATAACAGTAACTGAGGTTTAATCATATCTGACGTTCAGTAAAAGCTCGGCCGTGTTTAAGTGTAACATTGATGAAATGATCCAGACAATGAGTTTAAACAGGAGTTACCATCATCTCTAAGCGTATGTGGTGTAGAGCTGCTAAATGACCTAGATGGCAGAGGCAATCTGCTCTGACTGCCATGCAGTAACCCCCCCCACCCCCCCTGCCCCCCCATACATAGCTTATGGCACTCAAGCAGCACAGAAACCCTGAGAACTCAGTAGGAGTCAAAACCTTTGTAAGAATGTTGTATTTCTTTATGGATAAACAGTTTTAACTGTTATAATGGTAAAATATGCTGTTGTTAGTATTTTTACCATTAAATCCATGTTTGGTGAATGTGTCAACATTCTGAGTGAGACGCAGCGTCCCAGACGCAGAGAGACAGCAGTAGAGAGCTAAGACTCTTTAATGGAGGAACATGTATATCTCACATATAAAATACAGAGTGGCTATTTAACATTTAATTAACGCGTCCAGGAAAAGCTTTTTAAAAGAGTCGGTTCAAGTCAGTGTGATGGAAACTAACAGGTCGCTTGTTCATTACAGCTGAAGTAACCCCGCCCCCCCCGCCCCCCCCACACACACACATTACATAAGGACTTTCAGTAACACAAATATTTAAATTCAACTTGTTTACAGAAACTAGTCTGCATGTTGGACTCTAGTGTATAAAGATGAAACTGTTTAGACTGTGAACACAACCCGCCGCACGACGTCCTGAGATCACACCTGTAAACCAGCCAGCACACACCTGTACTGACAGCGACACGCGGTCGCTCCTGGTTCCAGGTATTTTCAAACTGAAAATCCTGTGAAGGTAATCTGATTATACTGAATCTAAGAGGGATCAGATTCAGTATAATCCTGAATAAACCAGCATAAAACTGATGTGTCTGAAAATGGAGGCAGTACAAACGTAAAGTCTGACTGACACCAGAGTTTAATGGATTCTACAGCATTTCTACAACTTTTTAGTGTATTATGTTTGATATTTGGGATAAAAAAACAGAACAAGCGTTTCGAACACGGTTAAACATATTAAAATTGAAATAAAAGCAGACGGGAGTAACTCACAGCCAAGTAGAGCGCAGCGTAGACGCTAAGCGCAGCCTCTTTAGACGGGAAGGTCTTGCGGGCTCGTAGTATATCATCCTGGTTTCCAGTGCAGGCTTCCTGATGGCTGATGTAACGCAGCGCCTGCTGACAGCCCAGTGCCGTGAAGTTGGGTTTACACACCGTGAGGAAGTACGGCGCCAGGTTCCCCGTTACTACCTGCCCTGCATTGACGAAGATGTCGACAGTGAAGAGACCAAAAGTGTAGACACCTGAAATAAAACAAGGGGGGGGGATTAGAAGCAGTTTGAGTGTTTATTATGCTAATAGAATTAAAAATAAATATATTTATAGATGTATTTTTATTCTGTAAAAACTTTAACAGGAACTAACAACATTAATCTGTTTGTCTCAGACTGAAGTTTATTTGTATCTGCAGATACTAAAACACATACAAATAAAATCACGTTAAAATGAAACACAAGTTGACCCTGTTTAACCTTCTGGGTGAGACACACTGAGTGTTGATCAGGTTATTCTGATCATCTGTTCAGATGTTTATTTGACATATTATTGATTATCTTGATAGGTGTTATAGGTTTGATCAACTTTCAGCATCAATTCCAAAGACATATTGTTTATAGTCTCTTATATAAGTAACATTATTTATTAGTGATTAACTGGTAGAGAGGAGAAACGAGGATGGGTCCTCATCATTAACCCCTGGTATCAGTGTCATTCATCTATATTAAATTATTACATTTTGAGTTAACTTGTTAACAAACAGATAAACCAATCATTAATACTCCCAGTGAAAACACAACGCTCTTAGAGCAGGTAACAAATCAAACCTTTAACACATAGATCATGATCCTCACTCAAGTTCTTTTTATAAATTATTACATTATTGTTTAATCTTTAGGGATGACTTTTTTTAACTTTTCTTGAAATACTTTTTTTATAAATATAGTTTTCAAAAATGTTTTCATGTGTCTCTTGAGATGGACATCCTGCACTTTCACACTCAAACATGTAACAAAAATCTATACAATATGATCTCATTATGACACTGACATCATCCTGATACTATTATTAAAACACACCAGAGAGCAGCAGCCTGTGGAGTAACACAGTCTAACATGGTGGCTGTAGTGAAAATAAAACAAAATATCCCAAAATGTACAACAGCATTTTAAGCGCCTCTACTATAATCAACACCGTGTCCGAAGCCCCCCCCCCCCCCCCCCCCCCCCCCCCCCCCCAACAACACACAAATACAACAGACGTATTTGGACTGTTTGGTTTTATATGAAGTATAACGCTAGACTCGTTCAGTACAAAAACCTCGAGTTTTAACAGTTTATTAACAAAGTGTGAGACTCTGTAATGTGTTTCCTACGAGCCCGTCTGTCTGGTTCCTACCAGGAACCCCATGATAGAAGAAGATCAGTCTTCTGGGTGGAACCCAGAGAGGGCCAGAGAAGATTCTTCTTTTACACTATTGTATCCAGCAGACAACACAGACAGTAACACATGCTGATAACTCACTTGTTCACCATTATTAACAGAATTATGTTTGTCATTAACAAATTCTAAATCTTCAGTTTTTCAGGTTATTAAATCATTGTAATCGAGCCGGCAGCAGAAAACACAAGGTCACCTCTGAATCCCTGCTGAGTGGATTCACACCTGTAATTAATTCACTCATTCATTTCTAATGGGTTCATGACAAACGTGTCCTGATCTCCGGGTCCAGGACTCATATCAGTGTTAGTTCTTACTGGGTCCATTTGGGTCCTCTGTCCTCAGTCAGCCATGTTTTATCTGTCCCAGATAGAAGAACTTTAACAGAAATAATTATTTCCTCTCCAATCTCACTCAATTATCTGTCACACTGAATTAGCGAACACGGCTCTCAGCAGGAAGTTCCTTTCATACACTGTGAAGAAAATAAAACTACTGCAGTCACACAGACTTCCAGAAGGTCTTTGACACGTATGCTGCTGCTAACCCCGTCTCTGAGTCACTAAACGGGTTTTAAAGGGCATTTCAGTGCTTCATGAAGGAACACCACACCCATCATTTACCTCTGGTTCTTGTTCTAACACGCTGGTGGAGGGGGGACGATGGAGGACACTCTACATGCTGACAGGTCCACTTCTTAACAAGCATCAAATAGGTTTTGTCAAGCATCATGTGACTCAGTTGCTGAGTAGTTGCTGCACAGCTCATCTTTCTGACACTGTCCCAGTTTCTTAGACATGAATGTGGAAATGTGAGCGCGCTGCGTTTTACGGATGACTCCCACCCCCAGAGCCCCTTTATCCCGACTAGCTTTTGGAACACAGAGAGAAAGATGACCAAAATTGCTTAGTAGGGCATGAATGTAACTGGGTCTGCTTTGAACAACAAATGGCTGCAGAGCTCCCATGTAGCCACGCATGTTTGTTCTGACCAGGCTGGTACACATGTTCACTGGTTTATGATCCTCCTGTCATACATGTACATGTTTGCTACATGTACATGTATGACAGGATTTATGCAGCACAGTTAGTGTGTTAATCTACATAAAACTACACAAGTCAGTCTCCAGGTCCACAAGTCAGAGGCTGCACAATTCTCTGAACTTGCACTCACTTGTGCACACACACACATGCACGCGTGCACACAGACACGCGTGCACACACACACACACACACACACACACACACACACACACACAAGTTTGTTTTGTTATCCTTATGGGGACCGTCCATTGACTTCCATTGATGTTAGTAACTAGATTTATACCTAACCCAAACCCTTTTACTAACCTTAACCATTACTGATCTATAACTAACCCTAAGACTAACTTTATTCACACCATACCTATAAACCTAACCCCTAACCCTAAAAAGGGGAGTCCCCCTCATGGGGACCAGGCTTCGGTCCCCACAAGAACCCTCGGACCCCAGAAAGATAGTAAAAGTCAGGAAACGGGTCCCCAGGAGGTCAGAAA
>SSNP01000400.1:62613-73164 GCA_006937955.1 Pachypanchax playfairii | reverse complement strand
CACATACACACACACACACACACACACACACCACACACACACACACACACATACACACACACACACACACACACACACACACACACACACACACACACACCACTCACACACACACACACACACATACACATACACACACACACACACACACACACATACACACACACACACACACACACACACACACACACACACACACACACACACACACACACACACACACAAACACACACACTCATATATACACACATACACACACACATACACACAGACACACACTCACACACACACCCACACACACACACACACACACACACACACACACACACACACACACACACACACACACACACACACACACACACACACACACACACACACACACACACACTTTGATAAATCAAGACGGAGGTGTTGAATGCAGCGTGACACAGTGTGAAAGTGTTAATTCATATTTTATGAAATGTGTTCAGTTGGTTTTTTTCTTTTGAACTCTCTGTAGAGTTTGTGTGTTTGAAGAACACGAGTGCAACATGTCAACCAGCCAGTCAGTTCATACATAAATATAAATCTATGTTCTTATGGCTGGACATTTATATATAAACTCTATATGATAAAAGAACTTCCACAGTGTTAACAGACTGATAGAAGGTTCACACAGTCTGATAAGAAGCAGACAGACGTTACCATGTCAGTAATAACATGCTGCTCATTAAACTGCAGGTTAAAGCTGTAATAATCTGAGTTCTGTACTAAGTTACATCTAGTTAGTACTGGAGCTGGAGCTGGTGGGGACTGAAGACCCCAGAGTGTTTAATATAAACCAGACTGGACCAGATATGCATCATAAACACAGTTACACACAGGACGAAGACATGATACTGATGAGTGTGTTTATGGGACTTTATGATCTTTATTCTAATCGTGCTTCTGTGAACTCGTGTCCTGATGTTTGATATGAAGACCTGCTGAAGGTGTTCTATTGGGTCAGAGCTCGAGTTTCGAGTTCTGTCTGATGGTCTGTGTGATTCATCACACGCCTCTCGAGTTCAGTGGCAGCATGTTCTACACTCTGATACAGCGCTGCACAAGGTGCTGCAAGGTTTGGACACAGCTCAGTCACAGAAACCCACATAGTGAAGACCAAGTCTGGAGCTACTGATCCACAGACTGTATCTGAGTAGTTCCTAATTGCTTAACTCAGTTATAATTCACTAACATATGACTGTAGGATATTTAGTAGTGAGGAAATTCCCTCTTATCACAGCACGACGAGGGAATTCACCGAGTGACAAATTCTTTCACAAACATTTGTAGAAGCAGTCAGCAGCTGAGGAGCCTGAGGCCTCAGACGTGACGGGAACAAGCCAATTCAAGGATTCTGAGGGGTTTCCAACATCTTTTACAATATAGTAAAGGAATGCTGACAGTATTTTGTACACATTACAAGTTGAAAACTAAAAATAATTTTAATAAAAACAACAACTAGTATCTTACCAAATGTTACAGCGAGGGCTGCTGTGGAAGAACCTTCAGTAAAAGAAGCAAAATGCATGAAGGTATAAATACAGGCTGAGTGTGAGAACACCACGACCCTTAACTAAAGTCTAAATTTAATCTTTCCCAACCAGCACAGCCCCTGTGAGTCATTATGCAAAACTACACCAAGCATGAATGAGAAAGGAACTGTGTGTAGCTGTGAGATGGCTGAGCTCACATGATGCTGCTGCTGTTCTGAAGCAGATGTAAACGCTGGCAACAAGCTCGTGCAAACTCTCATTCTGGTGCACGGAAATAAATACACTCAGGCACAACAGGCAGAATTAAAAATGCACTATGCAGATGGAACGTGCCTCGTGAACACGGGCAAATTCTGTAATTAGCAAAAACAAAAAAACAAACAAACAAAAATCAAAAGGAGTGAGATGTTCAGAAGCAACATGATTAGAATAAATCCTTCTGGGTAAAAGAGAAGCTGCTGCTCAGTGAAGCTGCTCATGTTTAAGCTTCTATTATCAAGTCCTAAACCAGGTCATTATAACCTCAGATGACCAACGTGTGACATTAAACTGGGATTATTTATGTAACAATAACCAGAAGCATGAGAAGACGTGAGGGTGTCGGTCCACAATGAATTACAGATTCTGATACATTAATTAATCTGTGGAAACACACGGTGTCAACAAGTCTGTCAATCAGCAATCTGATGTCAAAGACCCCCCCCCCTTCCCCCCCCACACACACCTACAAACACTCACAACAACACATCAGCTGTGATGAAGAGGTCAGAACAAAGTGAAGTCGTTAAAGAGCAGATGACACTCAGCTCAGAGTTCAGAGCAGAAAGATACCGCAGTGATTTTTATAAATCATGAGAAGGTTTCTGTACGTTTTGTCAGCACACGGTTGACTGGACCTGCAGAACACGTGAGAGACTCACATCAGAACCAGAGAAGAACCGAGCTGAGTCAGTCCCGTCAGCTGATGTTCTACTGAACCACAGAACAGTCATTAAATAGGAGAATTTTTCCTGTTTCATTGTTCGATTTTACATTTACTTCATAATTACACAGTTTTTAGACAAATAATTCTAACATAAAACACAGAATTTATAAAACACTAACAGATTTAAAAGAATTCTAGTTAAAGACGAGTTGCTGCGTTCTAGACAGTTTGTAAGTGATAGTTAATTCCAGTCAACATACAGAGTACAGTAGTCTACACAGCAGGTAGGTTATTGATTATTACACGTCTTTAACGGAGAGATACGATAGAACCTCAATAATAACTCTGGAACCAGCTGGACTTTATGTCTGCATTGACTCGTTTACTTTAAAGATGATCCTCAGATATCTGACAGCAGATCAGCAGGAGCTGGAACTGCCCACTAAGCTGCTGCATTTACCAACATTTAAATAAAATAAAATAATTCAATACACATTTCAAGGGCTGAATATTTCCAGTGTAACAGTAAGTCAGGTCTGGTTATCGTAAGCAAAGCAACAACATTTGTTTCCCAAAAATGGACCCACAGGGGTTGAGTGAGTCAATGTTTGAATTATTTCTGGGATGAAGCTTGACGTCATCATGTCTGCTTTCATACAGGTACATGTAGTCAGAACAGCAGCAGGGACATAATGTCTCAACTTTCTGTCAGACTTACAGAAAAACATCCTCAACCAGTTAGTTTTTAACATAAATAACATTAAATGCTCTTAAAAACTGGAACTTTATCTAAAAAAGATGATTTTCTCCCAAATAATAAAAAAAACACCAGCACAAGCGTGAGACTCACCAAGAAAGCGGAAGGTTCGGCGCACCAGTGGATTGAGGTAACAGCAGTCGCCAGTAGCCACCGTCTTCTCAGACCGGTCAAACTCTTTGGACGTGTACTGGACCAGGAACAGCACCGTCTCTGTTATGGTAATCTGAAGGGAAGACAGAAATATAAAGACTTTTAGATCAGCAGAAGTTTATTTGTGGGATATTCTGTAAGACCACACACAACCCATGTGACTCTGTGTGTCTCCATGTGTCTCTGTGTGACTCCAAGTGTCTCCATGTGTCTCTGTGTGACTCCATGTGACTCTGTGTGTCTCTGTGTGTCTCCATGTGTCTCTGTGTGTCTCCATCTGTACAGACAGCTGTGGAAGGCTCAGGAGGGCGTGGGCCAGAGGAAGTCTTGGAACTGTACAGGGAGATAAGACGGGGTCTATGTAGGTGCAGATGTTCTCAGATCTGGCCTGGAGGAACAAGAGTCCTTGGTTTATAGTTGTAGGCTGTGTGGATATCTGTGAGCATTTCAAAATGATGAATGTTTGTTCATTAACTGAACATAAACTAGGAAAATAAAAACTCCATCATGTTTACAGCATGTTCTTATAAAACCTGTATGAAAAAATAAGAAACAAACAAAACACATAATTAACAGGAGCCATAATTATAATCTACTGTACAATTAAACTATGAACTCAGATGAAAACCTGACCAGGCTTTACATACAGGTCTAATACACTCAAGAATCCATCCTGATCTAAAGATCCTTCACCTGCAGCACAAACACAAGGTCCAACAGCAGAGGAGTGGTTTTCAAAGTTTTTAAGATGCGCACCCATAAGGAAATACTCAGTTGTTTAGACCTGAACCCAGACTGATGGGGCCAGTTGATCTGATGGTTCCAAACATTCACTGCTGAGAACAACAACATCCTATAGATCATCTTCTCATGTAAAGTAACTGAGATCACTGCAACTAAACTCATTGCTTTCTGTTGCAGATAGAACGTATTCAGGAGCTGCTAGAAGCCACTAACACATCAAATAACCAACATCCTCTACAGTTTATATCAGAGATCAGAAAATATTCTTAGATGTTGTTTTAGTTGCTGTTTGGGGTGAAGAATGATTAGCTTGAGCTACTGATCTTCTTGCTCTTGTCTTTACATGAATGTAGCAGAGGTTAGCTTATGTCTTCTTTAGCGTTACATGAGTGTAGCAGAGGCTAGCTAACGTCAGCTTTACATGAACGTAGCAGAGGTTAGCTTATGTCTTCTTTAGCTTTACATGAGTGTAGCAGAGGCTAGCTGACGTCAGCTTTACATGAACGTAGCAGAAGTTAGCTTATGTCTTCTTTAGCTTTACATGAACGTAGTGGAGGTTAGCTTATGTCTTCTTTAGCTTTACATGAACGTAGCGGAGGTTAGCTGACGTCTTCTTTAGCTTTACATGAACGTAGCGGAGGTTAGCTTATGTCTTCTTTAGCTTTACATGAACGTAGCGGAGGTTAGCTGACGTCTTCTTTAGCTTTACATGAACGTAGCGGAGGTTAGCTTATGTCTTCTTTAGCTTTACATGAACGTAGTGGAGGTTAGCTGACGTCTTCTTTAGCTTTACATGAACGTAGCGGAGGATAGCTTATGTCTTCTTTAGCTTTACATGAACGTAGCGGAGGTTAGCTGACGTCTTCTTTAGCTTTACATGAACGTAGCGGAGGTTAGCTTATGTCTTCTTTAGCTTTACATGAACGTAGCGGAGGTTAGCTTATGTCTTCTTTAGCTTTACATGAACGTAGCAGAGGTTAGCTTATGTCTAGCGGAGGTTAGCTTATGTCTTCTTTAGCTTTACATGAATGTAGCAGAGGTTAGCTTATGTCACATGTGTCAAACTCCAGGCCTCGAGGGCCACTATCCTGCATGTTTTAGATGTTTCCCTGCTTCAACACACCTGATTCAAATTAACAAGTCATTAACAGGCTTCTGCAGAACTTGTTGAAATGCAGAGGATTTGAATCAGGTATGTTGAAACAGGGAAACATCTAAAACATGCAGGACAGTGGCCCTCGAGGCCTGGAGTTTGACACCCCTGGCTTATGTCTTCTTTAGCTTTACATGAACATAGCAGAGGTTAGCTTATGTCTTCTTTAGCTTTACATGAACGTAGCAGAGGTTAGCTTATGTCTTCTTTAGCTACATGAACATAGCAGAGGTTAGCCTATGTCTTCTTTAGCTTTACATGAACCTAGCAGAGGTTAGCTTGTGTCTTCTTTAGCTTTACATGAGGTTAGCTTATGTCTTCTTTAGCTACATGAACATAGCAGAGGTTAGCTTATGTCTTCTTTAGTTACATGAACATAGCAGAGGTTAGCTGACGTTTTCTTTAGCTTTACATGAACCAAGCAGAGGTTAGCTTATGTCTTCTTTAGCTACATGAACATAGCAGAGGTTAGCTGATGTCTTCTTTAGCTTTACATGAACGTAGCAGAGGTTAGCTGATGTCTTCTTTAGCTACATGAACATAGCAGAGGTTAGCTGACATTTTCTTTAGCTTTACATGAACCTAGCAGAGGTTAGCTTATGTCTTCTTTAGCTACATGAACATAGCAGAGGTTAGCTGACGTTTTCTTTAGCTTTACATGAACCTAGCAGAGGTTAGCTTATGTCTTCTTTAGCTACATGAACATAGCAGAGGTTAGCTGATGTCTTCTTTAGCTTTACATGAACGTAGCAGAGGTTAGCTTGTGTCTTCTTTAGCTTTACATGAGGTTAGCTTATGTCTTCTTTAGTTACATGAACATAGCAGAGGTTAGCTGACGTCTTCTTTAGCTTCACATGAACCTAGCAGAGGTTAGCTTATGTCTTCTTTAGCTACATGAACATAGCAGAGGTTAGCTTATGTCTTCTTTAGCTACATGAACATAGCAGAGGTTAGCTGATGTCTTCTTTAGCTTTACATGAACGTAGCAGAGGTTAGCTTGTGTCTTCTTTAGCTTTACATGAGGTTAGCTTATGTCTTCTTTAGTTACATGAACATAGCAGAGGTTAGCTGACGTCTTCTTTAGATTCACATGAACCTAGCAGAGGTTAGCTTGTGTCTTCTTTAGCTTTACATGAGGTTAGCTTATGTCTTCTTTAGCTACATGAACATAGCAGAGGTTAGCTTATGTCTTCTTTAGTTACATGAACATAGCAGAGGTTAGCTGACGTTTTCTTTAGCTTTACATGAACCAAGCAGAGGTTAGCTTATGTCTTCTTTAGCTACATGAACATAGCAGAGGTTAGCTGATGTCTTCTTTAGCTTTACATGAACCTAGCAGAGGTTAGCTTATGTATTCTTTAGCTACATGAACATAGCAGAGGTTAGCCTATGTCTTCTTTAGCTTCACATGAACCTAGCAGAGGTTAGCTTATGTATTCTTTAGCTACATGAACATAGCAGAGGTTAGCTTATGTCTTCTTTAGCTACATGAACATAGCAGAGGTTAGCTGACGTTTTCTTTAGCTTTACATGAACCTAGCAGAGGTTAGCTTATGTATTCTTTAGCTACATGAACATAGCAGAGGTTAGCTTATGTCTTCTTTAGCTTCACATGAACATAGCAGAGGTTAGCCTATGTCTTCTTTAGCTTCACATGAACATAGCAGAGGTTAGCTTACGTCTTCTGACACAAAGAAGCTTTTTCATCATCACGTTTATTAATCAACCTTTAAACACAGCCTGTGGAGCAGCACAGCAGGTGAGATGAAATTGATCCTTTCATCTTGTTTCTTCAGTCTGTCTTCATGACAGCTACATGACAAAGTAATTGCAGTCTATTGTTAATGTTTGACTATGAAGGCAGTCAGATTCCTGTTTCTATCAAAAGTTTGAAAGAACCTAAACATTTTGGTGTCAGCTGTTAGAACTGGACTGTGTCATTTGACTCAGTTGTTTTAATGTGTTTGGAAAGAACAATGAAGCGTCAGTTAATATAAATGAAGTGAATTTAAGTGAGTTAGAGATCAACTTAAGAAGAACGATGGTGCATTTCTTGGCAAACAGCGCGATACATCTGTGAAGTTAACTGGATAATTGGTTGTCAGGACTGGGAAGAACTTACATGCATCAAGTTTCTTCTTCCAGTTCAGTGACTTCAGCACTTTTCTGTCCGCAGCTCCTCTGCTCATCAGTCATGTTCCAGCAGCCTCCATCAAACCAGACTCAACACAAACCTCAGATATAAAAACAACATCTAGCACGTCTGCAGCTGCTGTTATTATATAATCATTGTATCAACCTGTAATATTTATTTTCAACATCTCTGGGAACTAGTGAACACCCGGCAGAATAAAAATGATGCAGGTTTTTGTAAAAGTTTCTGTCTTTGTATGTGATAGTTTGACCTTCAACAGGAAGTACACAGAGAGCTGTTGAGTCGGAAGCCAGCTGACTGGGAGGAGATGAGGAGAACGTGGTGTGCTGAAGACGGAAATTATGCAAAAACCTCTGCAGCCCGAAGCTAACGTGCACGGGACGAGTACCATCACCGATTCTTACCAACAGCTATGGCTTAGAAAATAAAATGAACTATTAATGGCTGCAATCACACTAACACCACAAAGTAAGACTATTGTGTTTTTGTTTTGACTAAATGCTGTCTCCATAGCAACCAGCAGGACAGTCTGATATCCTTCAATGCAAACAGAGAAGCTGAACTCTAACACGTCGATAAGAGTTTTAAATAAAATTCATACACAGTTAAAATGAGTGTTAAAGTCCTTTTCAGTCGAGTCTGAATCAGGTCGAGATGTTTAACTTACAGAGAGACATCTTGTATTTTGGGTTGTCAGTGATTGTGATGTTAGTTTTCTATCAGTATGATCAGCCATATTATTAATAACATTAATAACATTATTAATGAATATTGTGTTTGGAACCTGCATCCTGGAAGTTCTACCTGAAACATAGAGCCGGCCTGAAAGCCAGAGACATGCAGGAACAGATGAGACATAATGTGAGATCCATCAGTCCGGAACAGGTTATAGAACCCTTCCTGCAGCTTTGGGACTCCAGAGAACCAGAGTGAGAGACATTATCCACAACTTAAAAAGGCACTAAACCTTCCCAAAAATACCCAAAAAGCACAGTGACGACTCATCATAGAGGTAATTAAAGACCACCGAACATCCAAAGAACTGCAGACCTCACTCGCCTCATTGAAGGTTCATGATTCCACCATTAGAAAGACAACAGCCTCCTGGGTAGAGTTCCAAGATGAAAACCACAGCTGAGCAAAAGGAACACGAAGGAACATAAAGGACCATAAACATGAAGGAACATGAAGTAACATAAAGGAACATGGAGACACATGAAGGAACATTTCACTACCGTAGATCCTTCCTGTCTGCTAGAACCCTCTACAGGAGATCCTTCCTGTCCACAGCTAGAACGATCTACAGGAGATCCTTCCTGTCCACAGGTAGAACCCTCTACAGGAGATCCTTCCCATCCACAGGTAGAACCCTCTACAGGAGATCCTTCCTGTCTGCTAGAACCCTCTACAGGAGATCCTTCCTGTCTGCTAGAACCCTCTACAAGAGATCCTTCCTTTCCACAGCTAGAACCCTCTACAGGAGATCCTTCCTGTCTGCTAGAACCCTCTACAGGAGATCCTTCCCGTCTGCTAGAACCCTCTACAGGAGATCCTTCCTGTCTGCTAGAACCCTCTACAGGAGATCCTTCCCGTTTACAGCTAGAACCCTCTACATGAGATCCTTCCCATCCACAGGTAGAACCCTCTACAGGAGATCCTTCCTGTCTGCTAGAACCCTCTACAGGAGATCCTTCCCGTCTACAGCTAGAACCTTCTACAGGAGATCCTACCTGTCTACAGCTAGAACCCTCTACAGGAGATCCTTCCTGTCCACAGCTAGAACCTTCTACAGGAAATCCTTCCAGTCCACAGCTAGAACCCTCTACAGGAGATCCTTCCCATCCACAGCTAGAACCCTCTACAGGAGATCCTTCCTGTCCACAGCTAGAACCCTCTACAGGAGATCCTTCCCGTCCACATCTAGAACCCTCTACAGGAGATCCTTCCTGTCCACAGCTAGAACCCTCTACAGGAGATCCTTCCCGTCCACATCTAGAACCCTCTACAGAAGATCCTTCCTGTCCACAGCTAGAACCCTCTACAGGAGATTCTTCCCGTCCACACCTAGAACCCTCTACAGGAGATCCTTCCCGTCCACAGCTAGAACCCTCTACAGGAGATCCTTCCCGTCCACAGCTAGAACCCTCTACAGGAGATCCTTCCCGTCCACACCTAGAACCCTCTACAGGCGATCCTTCCTGTCTGCTAGAACCCTCTACAGGAGATCCTTCCCGTCTACAGCTAGAACCCTCTACAGGAGATCCTTCCTGTCTACAGCTAGAACCCTCTACAGGAGATCCTTCCTGTCCACAGCTAGAACCCTCTACAGGAGATCCTTCCCGTCTACATCTAGAACCCTCTACAGGAGATCCTTCCTGTCCACAGCTAGAACCCTCTACAGGAGATCCTTCCCATCAACAGGTAGAACCCTCTACAGGAGATCCTTCCTGTCTGCTAGAACCCTCTACAGGAGATCCTTCCTGTCTACAGCTAGAACCCTCTACAGGAGATCCTTCCTGTCCACAGCTAGAACCCTCTACAGGAGATCCTTCCCGTCTACAGCTAGAACCCTCTACAGGAGATCCTTCCTGTCCACATCTAGAACATTCTACAGGAGATCCTTCCTGTCCACAGCGAGAACCCTCTACAGGCGATCCTTCCCGGCCACACCTAGAACCCTCTACAGGAGATCCTTCCCGTCCACAGCTAGAACCCTCTACAGGAAATCCTTCCAGTCCACAGCTAGAACCCTCTACAGGAGATCCTTCCCGTCCACAGCTAGAACCCTCTACAGGAGATCCTTCCCGTCCACAGCTAGAACCTTCTACAGGAGATCCTTCCCGTCCACAGCTAGAACCTTCTACAGGAGATCCTTCCCGTCTACAGCTAGAACCCTCTACAGGAGATCCTTCCTGTCCACAGCTAGAACCCTCTACAGGAGATCCTTCCTGTCCACAGCTAGAACCCTCTACAGCAGATCCTTCCTGTCTGCTAGAACCCTCTACAGGAGATCCTTCCTGTCCACAGCTAGAACCCTCTACAGGAGATCCTTCCTGTCCACAGCTAGAACCCTCTACAGGAGATCCTTCCTGTCTGCTAGAACCCTCTACAGGAGATCCTTCCTGTCTGCTAGAACCCTCTACA